>BPLT01000281.1:0-222477 GCA_019656295.1 Rhododendron mucronatum var. ripense
ACTGATTTTTCATCATCTTGTCTATTTTATCAAAAGATGTTTGTAGCGATGACATGGTATCCCCCAAATATAGCTTTAGCCTCCCATGTGCAGACTCTGCCCTGTAATAGAATAATGCACTGTGTTTAAATAGGAAAGTATCAAAAAGTATTCCTTAGTGTAGTAGAGAAATGCACAAAATTTTAAAATTAAAGTCAAAAAGCGATTATACCTTTGACTTGAATTGCTTCCGAGGTGCATACATGTATCTGTCCATGCTGAAACAAACCGCTCTTTGTACGACCTTAACCATGTTTGCCACAGGTAATTTATGACATACGGGAACTGGCGAAAATCGTCGCACATGGCTTGCCACTTCTATTCGAAAGACGAAGGTGTAGATAAATTGATAAGCGAGTGCCATGACGTGATGAAGCGCTTCCATTCCGGACCAAGCACACGGCTGCAGTTCTTCATGACGCACTGATTTATGTGCCAAATACACAGGATGTGGCGCACTGTGGGGAAACATGCTTCAATGGCGTTCATAAGCGCTAAATCCCGATCTGAAACAAACACCAATGGCATCGATGCCCCCTTTTGAAGCATCCAGTTTTTTAAGTTATCCAATGCCCATGTCAGTGTCTCTTCTCTCTCATTACTAAGAAAAGCGAATATAAGTGAGTAAGTTCGCCATGTGGATGTGATACCCACAACCTCCAATAGTGGTTTTCGATAATCATTGGTCTTATACGTGGCATCAATGATCAGTACAGACGGAAAGTTGACAGATAGCTCTAGACTCGTAGGATGAACCCAAATAATATCTGTGATTTCGTTGGTTTCTGAATTTGTAAGAAATTGATGGAGGTAATCGTTCTTAAGTAATTGATTTATGAGATACTGAATAGGAGTTAGACCGTTCAGTTTAGCTGCTTTGTTTGCAAAAATAGCGTTATAAATGCTCTTGATTCCCGTAGTGTTTAACGGGTCTTTTTGCTTCAAAATATTAAGAATCTCACGAGGCGTGGTGCTGTTGGCCATGTCGACCACAAATTGTTTTCTCTATTGATTTTAACCTTGACGGGAACTCGTGGCCCTCAATATATTTTGCTATTTCATGGTTATGGACACCATTAATAACCTCTAAACCCCACCTGATACCGTATGGATGTTGTGGTATACCTCGCAATTGAAATGGGCAATCGCATTTTCTAGTCCCAGTGTTTCTTTGCAAGGATTGCCCTTCAACTAGATTCCGTGGCGGTTCGTACTTTCCTCTTCTTTCACAACCAAGAATGCACTTCAGCAGTTTGCCGCCTTTTAACTTAGCAGAATTTAAAATAACTACCACAATACCATATTTTAGACCAACGCTCCGCGCCCAAGCTAACATATCTTCTCTACTTTCAAAAATCTGTATAAAAAATGAATATATATAAATACAATATTAACCAATCTTAACGTAAATAATGAATATGCAATACAATAACAATAAAGACTAACCTGGTCGGTGGTAAATTCTGGTGTATAATTGCGACTATTGTGGGAGACGCTCTCCTCACTACGAATATCATTCTCAAATGACCAACTATTTGAAATTGAAAAGTTGTAGTCATCCATTGTTCCGTCCCAGATATTCCGCTGCGACGTTCCTAAAAAATTTGACAGATACACAGTTTGTGAGGAAAGCCTAAGTAACCATGCTAAATTTTCACCGAAAATCATTATTCTAAATTTTGTGGATTATGTTTGACATAGAAATAACCTGGAAGTCTCAGGTCGGATGGTCGGACGAGTCCATTTAGAATCACCATTCCTTCCTTAGTCGGTACGAAGCCAGACTTGTTGACAAACTTTCAAAGGTGTTAGCCTCGGGTTACTCCACAGTTGTAAAAAAGATCGTAAAGCATAATGCCACATGGACGGACACCTTTGGAGTTGAAACCACTTATGCTTTAGACCAGTAATTTTAGTAGAATAAATTTGCTAGCTATTTTTAGTACTTTAACTTAGCATGCATTTTTAAACACAAAAAGAAAAATGGAAGGTTAGAGTAGCTTATGGAAGGTGAATGTGGCTATCGAACGAAGTGATTTCTTACTGTAAGCTTACGGTAACTTCGAAAGAGAAAAGAAAAGACTTTCTTTTTTTCTCGAAAATAAATCTTGACTAAACTACTAAACTTTTTAGATCGAGAGGCTGGTTGGGTGGTGGTTTGGTGGTGGCCTTGGGTTGCGTTTTTTGAATAACTCAAGAAGAAACTCAAGAATACCAAGAACAAAGTAAGAACAAAGAACAAACACAAGGTTTCTAGAGAGAAAAGTTGGAGAGATTCAAGGTGTGAATTGAATGACTTGACAAATGGTCCTATTTATAGAAAAATGAGGACCTCTCTCCCCACCCCATATGGCCGGCCCCCCCCCTAAATAATGAGTTTTTTGGCTTGACAAATGGTCTCTCCCCACCCTATATGGCCGGCCCCCCACCCCCCCCATATTTGCTCCATGGTTCAAGTCTAATTCTAGGTTCTAGTCTAATAAAAATATTGTTATAAAAATAAGTATTTCAATTTTCAATCCGTTTGAATCGGTGCAAAGATGTTATTTTTCTGACCATTTTCATCTTAAATGGTCATAATAAATTTTTGCCTCCAAGCCCCTTTAATAGACACCCTAAGAGAGTCTTGAAACTAAATAATGAGTTTTACGGTGTTTGTTGAAAAATTTTAAAGCAAAAAATTCATTATGGTCATTTAAAATAAAATGATCAAAAAAATACGATTTTTTGTTCCGGTGTATTTGTAGAAATTAAATAAATAAGATAAAATTAATTAAATAAAAACAAAAATTTAAAAGTGGTAGTGTTTTAAGAGGAGAGGGGGGCCGGATGTTTTAGGGCGTGGGGGAGCCGGGGGATAATCTGGGTTTTCTTCGGGGCGGGGGGGGGGGGGGGGGGGGGGGGGGGGGGGGGGGGGGGGTTGGTAAGGAGGGAAATTTGGTGTGGGGCCGGGGGTGGGGTGTCAGGGGGGAGTAGCAAATTACTTTTCTTTGGTTGAATTTTTTCAAAAACCACTGAAATAAGTCCAAAAGTCTTTGGCACAATGTCCCAAAACACGTGGCAAATACTAATTGAACCACCAGAACTAAACCACTCGTTTCTTCCAAATTACCAAAAGCAAAAGCAGAGAGAAACTTCAAATGCGGTGAGAGAGAGAGGCCCGAGGACTTGGAAGGTCGCCGGAGACGAGAGTACTTGGAAGGTCGTTGGAGGCGTGAGAACGTGGACGGTTGCCGGAGATGGGAGAACATGGACGGTCGCCAGAGACGAAGTAGGAGAGACCAGACGTAAGGACGACAGGTATGTGTGAGAATCAAGGCTTTGCAAAAATCCGGTCGAAATCGCCAGTAACATCATCTCGGCCGGTATTGTCCGGAATTTCCGGTACCGACCGGTAAGACCCGGTATTGAGGCCGGAACAGTATCATAGGGTTAGAGTACCGTTTTCTTACCAAACCAGTACGTACCGGTTCATACCGACTAGTACGGAACGGTATTCACAACCTTGCTCATGCTGAACTTCCACCCAATGTATGTGAGCACAATATCCATGTTGATATATAATTTTTCACACTTTTATATATATATATATATATATATATATATATATATATATACCCACACAAAATCCGGATCCCTTGAGAGATGCCGGAAATTGGTTTGGTGCGGGACTATGCTGAAAGCCGTTGGATTTAATTCAACGGCCAGGAAAAAAGAAGCCAATAAACTCACGTGTAATTACACTTTACCCCCTCAACCCTCACACTTGCCTCCTTCTGATGTTACACGCAGAACCAAACGAACGACGAGAAAACTAGAGAAGGCTACGAACGAAGCAACCCAACAAAGATGAACGAAGAACACAAAGATCAGAACACGGCTGAAGGTCTCTCTCTCTCTCTCTCTGGTTCGATTATCTAATCTCTCTCTCTCTCGATTTGTTCCCATTCGATTTAGGGTTTCATTTCTCTCAAAAAATTGGGGAAACTACAGATTTTTTTTGTTAGAGTTTCAATTCTCTCTCTTTCTGGATCGTTTTTTTGTTAGGGTTTCAGTTTCGATTAAGAACAAGATACGAAGAAGAAGAAGAAGAAGATCGACTGGAGAAAGTGATTGGACCAAATAAGGTATCTCTCTCTCTCTCTCTCTCTCTCAGTCGTTTGACTGATTTGAGAAACCCCTTTCCTTTACGTTGGGTCGTTTGACTGATTTGAGAAACCCCTTTCCTTTACGTTGGGACATGTCTGCCCCTTTAGTGTGACATCAATTGCTTCACGGATGAACAAGTTCCCGATATGCATCCACCCTTCTCACTTTGTCAGCAAAATCTTTTGGTTTGTTTTTTTGCTGATCATTAAAGGTTGGGACATTAATTTCTTGGTAATCATCTATTTGAAGTTGATTGGTGAATGATGACTCTTTAATTTTATTTATGCATTGTTGTTTAGTCTTATGAAAATTTTAATTGTTGTCTTATTTTTGTAGGTCTTCACAAAGATGCTCGGTTGTATGATGACGGCGACGAAGATGATGACTTGGGCAATGAATGTAAGTTCTTTTTAACTATTTCTTGTGCAGATCACTTGCCTAATTGGGGCATAATTAATGATAGAAGTTGTGTTCTATGTTCTGGTGGTGTGGAAACGCTTCACCATCTGTTCTTTGACTGGGTGTATGTTTTCCAGGTGTGTAAAAAGATAAAAGTCATTTTGAGGCCTTGGCTTGCCTTGGGAAATTATTGAAGTTTTCCGTCTACAAACTCTGCTTTGCTGCCACTATTTATGCCGTTGTGTTACCTACATTTTGCCCCCAAAAAAATGACCTACATACATTGATTGCAATGTTGTCTTGTTTTCTAGGAGTATTTCTCTTGTCTGGTCTGTAGTTGAAAATTTCTCTGCCTTCATTAAGGAAGCCAAGAGGAGATACATCTTAATGTCAAAAAAAAATTCAAATCAGGTAGATGGGTTAGCTACTATTTTTACTTTCAAACGTCCAATATTGTCTACCATTTGTTGTTTTGTTTTAATTTTAAGCTTTCAAAGTTGTGTTATTGAGTCCATCTTGCCAAACTCGTTGTCACTTGCCAACAATTCAAGTAGTCTCAAGTCTCAACTCATTCTGTCAACCTTAGTCTGATGTTTAATTTAAGTTGGTAGGGGTTTCCTCTGTCCATCTTTGTGTCTTGGCATCTCGCTTTTAGGCTATTTTTTAACTTTAATGCGTGAGTTTAAACTAACCTGTGCTAATTGGGTCGGACAGCATTGACTTAATTATGAGATCGAGTTGGAGGGCTTTTGGAAAAAATGAAGATAAAATTGGTGATTAACAAGTGCGAGGGGTAGATGATAGCCTACCCTAAAGTAAAAATTCACAGTTCTCAATCGATGGATTGGAGTCCGAAAAGTGTTATTTAAGTACAATGGTGCTTATTTTTTGTGAACCATGTAACTTCATATCATGGTGTGTCAACTTTCCAGGAAGAAAGTCATAGGCGAGGATGATCTTGTGGATGATTACTTGAAGGAAAATAAAAGGCAGAAGATGAAATCAAAACGGGCAAAGGCTAAAAAAAAACTATTTTTCTGATGAGGACGACGACATCAGAAAAGCCAAACTGTCTGAATGTGTTGAAAAATGTCAACAAGAGGCACAGACTTTCTATTTGCTGTTTTGACTTCAGATAGTCTATTTTGTTTTGGTTGTTTGGCCTTAAGTGGACTGGTTATTTTGTAAGAGTGTTGCCCCTCTCTCTCTTTGGGCTGTTTTTTAACTATTTCTTGTTTGAGTTACATTAGTTCAGTTCAACTATTTCTTGTGAAGATGTTGTCCAGAGTTCTCCTTTGGTGAACTATAAGGTCTTATAGTTAGATCATTGCTTCATTTCATTACACTAGCAACGTCTTCTATTGGTTCAAGAAGGATGCAGCAGCAATACTTGCATCCACAATTTTTTGTTGGCAAATGATAATGCCACGAGCAAATCTGCTACTGCCATGAGACTTTACTTGTCCTCCCAATTTTACCCTTCGGACCTTCTCTGTCATATGTCAGCTTCAATCTCTCTCTCTCTCTCTCTCTCTCTCTCTCTCTCTCTCCAAAAAAACGAGGACTCCTGCGAGATTCCCTCCATACCCGAAACCCCGGACCACCACTCAGAGAGTCGGAGACCTACCTACCCTTTCCAATCGCTTTGGTGTGATCCTTCTATTTCTGATTGTACCTTGAATATATATATACATATATATTTATATATACATACATACATATATATATATATATATATATATATATATATATATATATATAAACTATACGGGCAACCGAATCCTCGTGGCAGTATCGCTTGCCTTTTTTGTTTTCCATTTTCTGTATGATATTAGATTTGAGGCTGGATTATCATTGAAAAAAGGCCATCAATTTTTTGTTTTCCATTCACTCTCTTTCAATGTTTTTTCCCCAAATAAATGCGTTTTTTATTTTTCACGGGGTGATGGGATACAAGAACCAAAATGCTACTTGTCCTCATGCTTGTCCTGGGCTTCATTGAAATTCTGTTTTGGATTCTTCCCCAAAGGTCTGTGACAGGGAACTGATTTTGGTTCCATGGTTATTTGGGGTTTTAGTCGTCCTTTTTTTTTAGTACATTCACGAGAGCATATTTTTGGATTCTTCCCCAAAGGTCCGTACCTCATATTTTGTAATACATTTACTAGAGCATTTTTATACAGAGATGCATATTTTTTAAAGTACATTCACAAGACTTTTGTAGTAATAAAGCAAAGGGGACCAACCACTCCCATACTGAGAGAGAGAGAGAGAGAGAGAGAGAGAGAGAGAGAGATGTCATCACTCTTCTTTTTCATTCTCAAATTCTCGAGATTCTTCGTCCTCCAAGTTTATCAAGTTGGTCTTCTCACCCTCCTCCCTCAGTGGAGGCAGGAGTTCGAGTCCCGAGAGGGGGTGAGGGCGGGGCTTAGGGTTATAGACAATTTCTAGACCCCTTGTGAACTAACCTACTAACTCATTAACTCACCCATACCCGCTGATGTATAAACTATGGCCAAAAAAAAAAATTTATATTCACGAGAAGACTTGCCCCTTTTAACATTTGTATGGTACTTCATCTTTTAACCCATTCTCTCTCTTTCATTGTTTTTTTTCCCAAATAAATGTGGTACTTTTTTCACGGGTGATGGGATACAAGAACCAAAATGCTACTTGTCCTCATTATGCTTGTCCTGGGCTTCATTGGAATTCTGTTTTGGATTCTTCCCCAAAGGTCTGTGACATGGAACTGATTTTGGTTCCATGATTATTTGGGGTTTCAGTTGTGTTTTTTTTTAGTTCAATATTCACGAGAGCATATTTTGGATTCTTCCCCAAAGGTCCGTACCTCATATTTTGTAATACATTTACTAGAGAGCATTTTTATACAAAGAGTTGCATATTTTTTAAAGTACATTCACGAGACTTTTGTAGCGATAAAGCAAAGGAGACCGACCAATCCCATACTGAGAGAGAGAGAGAGAGAGATGTCATTACTTTTCTTTTTCATTCTCACATTCTCGAGATTCTTCGTCCTCCAAGTTTATCAAGTTGGTCTTCTCACCCTCCTCCTTCCTCAGTGGAGGTAGGAGTTCGAGTCCCGAGAGGGGTGAGGGCGGGGCTTAGGGTTATAGACAGTTTTTGGACCCCTTGTGAACTGACCTACTAACTCATTAACTCACCCATACCCGCTGATGTATAAACTACGGCAAAAAAAAAAATATATATATTCACAAGAAGACTTGCCCCTTTTAACATCTGTAAGGTACTTCATCTTTTAACCCATTCTCTCTCTTTCAATGTTTTTTTTCCCAAATAAATGTGGTTTTTTTTTTCACGGGTGATGGGATACAAGAACCAAATTCCTGCTTGTCCTCATTATGTTTGTCCTGGGCCTCATTGGAATTCTGCTTTGGATTCTTCCCCAAAGGTCTGTGACATGGAACTGATTTTGGTTCCATGGTTATTTGGGGTTTTAGTACATTCACGAGAGCATATTTTGGATTTTTCCCCAAAGGTCCGTACCTCATATTTTGTAAAACATTTACTAGAGTATTTTTATACAGAGAGATGCATATTTTTTAAAGTACATTCACGAGACTTTTGTAGCGATAAGCAAAGGGGACCGACCACTCCCATACTGATAGAGAGAGTGAGAGATGTCATTACTTTTCTTTTTCATTCTCACATTCTCGAGATTCTTCGTCCTCCAAGTTTATCAAGTTGGTCTTCTCACCCTCCTCCCTCGGTGGAGGCAAGAGTTCGAGTCCCGAGAGGGGTGAGGGCGGGGCTTAGAGTTATAGACAGTTTCTGGACCCCTTGTGAACTAACCTACTAACTCATTAACTCACCCATACCCGCTGATGTATAAACTACGGCAAAAATAAAATAAAATTATATTCACGAGAAGACTTGCCCCTTTTAACCTCTGTATGGTACTTCATCTTTTAACCCATTCTCTCTCTTTCAGTGTTCTTTTTCCTAAAGAAATGTGGTTTTTTTTTTCACGGGGTGATGGGATACAAGAATCAAAATGCTACTTGTCCTCATTATGTTTGTCCTGGGCTTCATTGGAATTCTGTTTTGGATTCTTCTCCAAAGGTCTGTGACATGGAACTGATTTTGGTTCCATGGTTATTTGGGGTTTTAGTTGTGTTTTTTTTTTTTTTGTAGTACATTCACGAGGGTATATTTTAGATTCTTCTCTAAAGGTCCGTACCTCATAGTTTGTAATACATTTACGAGAGCATTTTTATAAAGTGAGATGCATAATTTCTATAGTACATTCACAAGAATTTTGTAGCGATAATGCTGTGGGGACCGACCACTCCTGTACCGATAGGGTATCGATGGGCACCCGAGGCCCACTCTATGTCCCGCATGGATAATTCAAGCCGTTTAATTATTTTAAAAAATAAACCCGAGTGGGCCCGTGAACAATCAGCAGTCAATTTGATATGTCTAAGTGCTCGATCCAATCTTCAATTTTTTCATTTAGATTTCAGTATTCGAAGTTTGAATTAAAAAAAAAATGAAAGATTGGATCGAGAACCTATACATATTGGATTGAGCTGGCTTTTCATGGACCCACTCCTTTTTTTTGAACTATTGAACGACTTAGATCATCGGTGTGGGATCAGTTGTAGGCCCCGTTTGACAGTCGGTACCCCATTCTTATTCTTCTTGCCAATTGATATTGGTAAGAAGATTTAAGTTTATCTGGACGTAACTTAAACGCCCTTACCGGTATCCGATGAAACTTATCTTTTACTAAGACTCTAGACAAATTTATTGATCAGAAATTACAAGGAAATTTTATTTAGAAAAGAACTGACAAATTTTTGATTTGATAAACTAGAGCTCCACTGCCGTTGTGCCTTGTCTTGACTTCGGATAGGTAAAATGGGAATCATTTAGTTTGTCATCTGGTAAATGAGCTCAATATATGCTATAGTACCTTATATTGATAGATAGAAAACATACAACATTCACAAGAGTCCGAGATTCTTACATAGTACATTTTTTTGATAAATAGAATATATAGTATAACCACGAGAGAGTCCAATCACTCTCCCAATCTCCCAGCTGCCCATCTCCATTTACAAGTTAAACCAAACCCCAATCCTTTTCACTTCCCATTTTCAGCAGGAGAGAAAGAGAAGAGGATAAACACAACTTAATAGTAACATTTTCTTTACTTTTTAGTCCAACTGCCGTGAGAGAGATGTCATCACTTTTCTTTTTCATTCTGACATCTTCTCCTTCATCTTTATTATTTCTCAATCCCAGCTACACACCACCAGCCACCATTTCCAACCCCGTCTAAGCACCAAAACAACCCGAAAAATATATACCAGTTCTGAACAGCCACGTAACAGCTCCATTTTAGCTCCGAAACCAGCCCCATTTCAGTCACAAATCAGCCACCGTCCAGCTGCAAAACAGTCCGAAAACAGCCCCGAACCGGTCCCGACGGAACTCCATTGCCGTACAATCAACCCCCAAGCTAATTCACCGCCGTTCTCATCGCTCTCCGCTACAACTACCGGACCGAGGTAGTTAAAACTTACCTCCCTAAGTATATTGCTATGTAGTTGGTTAATATAGAAATTTTATGATTGTGTATGTTTCTTTTTATATTTCCGAAAAAATTGACGTAGAAGTTGAAACGGGTAATGCGAAGCATGAAATGAGTAATGTGATTCCTAAGTTGGCACCTGTAACTTGGAAAGAAAAACAAAAGAGAAGTAAGGGGGCTTACACAGAAACCTATTATAAGTATAATCCCACGGAGAGGATTTTGTTACGGTTGGCTCCTAGAAAATGCATTAATATTCTCTTGCCATCCCCCTGGTATGCATATTGGCCTAGGTACGTATTTAAGTTTATGAAATAGCTAATCTTGATCTTCCCTCGTCATAGATAGGTACTGGACCTTACTTTTCTTCGCCTGAAAACTTGTTTGTGTTTTCTATTCATCATCAGATCTGATAGAGATGTCTGACGTCAACCCAAGCAGACCGTGGGCGTGGTCTTGGCACATGTTTGATCGTGGTGTCCTTCCGAAAATTGTTGGACAGACCACGGAACATGGACAATGCTGTTGTTGCTCCATGGCAGCAGTGTCGGCAGCTTGCTCCGCGGCATGGACAATCAAGACTGCAAGACCCCCCCTTGAATTAGCTGTACAAGAGCTGATCAACGAAGTCCCCAAACATTACAGGGATCAAATGGAGAATGACCCTTGTGCTTCGGCATATATGAGCACCTGCTCTTTCAAGTACATAAAAAGGTATTGTTGGATTTAATTTTTAATTTTTTGGCCGCTATGTGCTTTCCACACTAATTAATAGCTTTGGTCTGTTTCTTTTTTTCTAAGTATGTTACTCTTGTACGCTAGCTGTTGTTTATTTGGGTTCTCCATAATCTAGCTGTTGTTTATTTGGGTTCTCCATAATCGCATTCTTAAGACCATCAATATATATTCTCCAATGGGTAACTATAGTTAACCCCCTCTAACTAAGCCTTGTGTGCATCTTGGCTCCTCTAACTTTTTTTTTTGGCACTCAACCACCTCTAACTAACTGAAATATTGATTTCGTTATATACCCTAACAGAGAGGAAGTAAGTTACACTTTTTCCCTCTTTAAATAAACACTTGGGAAGCTGATAGAAATGGAAACCCAAAAAAAAAAAAAAAAGAAACCCCCCCAACCCTTTGACATACCGAGCAATGATCAATCGAGATGGCCAAATGGAACCCTAAAATCTGTGAATATGGCGCGAAAAATCCCCATCATTTCCTTCCACTTTTTCCCTCCGCTTCATCAGCTGCCATATAAAAGGTCCCTCCTCCATAACCCTAATCCATATTTCATCCACTTTTACCCTAATCTAAAAATGGTTCCGCAACTTTGGCGAAAAAATTGAGTGATCTTGAAATAAATAGTTCTCAGTCACTTGCAGTTATGATTCGTAACTCCCCTGATCTTCCAATAAAAAAAGGAGTGAGTTTACGCATTGTTTTTGAAAAAAATGAATGCTTTCAATGCTTGAGAACTGTTAACTATTGGAGTGGTTGTTGCTTTTAAGGCACATACCTGATATTTTTTTACTTTTTCACTGTTTTTTTCACTTTGTTATGCTTTCCAGTTGAAAGTGGTCCCATATGTGTATATATGCATATTATATATATGCCATGGATGTGTGTGTATACACTGACAATAACTTATAGGGATTAAAAATTCATGGATTTGTATAGTTTTGGTTAAAAAAAAGTGCAAACTTGTGGTCCCAAATGGTCCCATACATGTGTATAAAATTCAGATTCTGATCTCTCTCTCTCTCTCTCTTTTTTCTTTTCCGTTTGTCATCATGTTAGGATGTCTAATTCACTGTTTGTGTTACAAGTCCACCATGGGGGCTACTTTGTGGGATCACCAAAGATATATTTGGGTGGAAAGTTTGACTGCATTACCAATGTGGGCTCAGATCTTATGTCTTACTTTGAGATTTTAGGTTTAATGAAAGAGTTAGGTATTGAACTAGAAAATGCAAACATGTACCATAAGATGCCTGACTGTGATTTAGATGGTGGATTGAGGGAGATAAAGACTGATAGGGATGTGGTGGACATGTTTGCCATTCATAGTGGGAGGAGTACCCTAGCTGTTTATGTGGAGAATATAGGAGTCCCTTTGGAAGTAGAGGAAGTGGTGATTGTGAGTGCTGAAAAGGAAGTGGTGATTATGAGTGCTGAAGAAAAAGAGGATGATGGCAGTGAGAGTGAAAAAGATGGGTCTGAATGTAGTGAAAGAAGTATCAATCTTAGTGACCTTGAGTCTTTTGCAGATGGAGATGAAATTTTTGATTCAACAAAACCTAATCTGACTTCAAACCTGTTGGCTAATGAATGTGTAAATGGGAAGTGGGAAGTGGGAAGTGGTAGTGGTAGTGGTAGTGGTACTGGTAATGGGCAACATTATTTCAGTGATGATATAGTCACTACAACACGGAAGGCCTATTGCGAGGAAATATGGCGAGGAAAAGAGATTTCGTCGCTAAAAGTATACAATTTGCGAGGAAATTCAAATTCGTCGCTAAAAAGTCTCATTTAGCGAGGAAATTAAATTTCCTCGCCAAAGGGTTACATTTAGCGAGGAAATAATAATTTCCTCGCAAAAGGGTTACATTTAGCGAGGAAATTATTATTTCCTCGCTAAATGTAACCCTTTTGCGAGGAATCTGTTTTCCTCGCTAAATGTAACCGTTTTGGCAAAAAATATTTTGTCACCTTTTTTTGGACTCATTAAATTTTTTATATGTAAGTCATTATTAATTATGTTCATGTATATTTAATATCACGTGGTAAGGGATAATCAACTACATAGTTAAATATCATAAGCAAATTTATTAAAATAAAAAAGTGATAAATGGAAAAAAAAATAGTTTCATCGCCAATCGCATTAAATTGATGAAATCAAAAATATGTTTGACACGAATTATATGAATTCACTTTTCCCCAACTAAAATTAATTATTAACAATGTTAATATGTTCAAATTGTACTAAAATTTATTGTTTGAATACAAAAAATTTTAAGGACATGCTAAAAAAAAGTTCATCCCATAGTTATTGTCAACTAATTAGTGCAAATGATCAGTTGATCAAGAAAAGAGGTCCTCTCGCAAGCAACGCACTGTTGCTCGCTCTTCAACTAAATCCAAGTACAAGGCTATTGCGGATGTGGTCGCCTAATTAACTTGGCCGGGTTCAGTCACTCCTCTTTGAATTTGGTCTTTATATCTGTGCCACTCCATTAATGTGGTGTGATAATATATATTGGTGCAATATATCTTACAGCCAATCCCGTCTTCCATGCCCGCACAAAGTATGTTGAAATTGATTATCATTTTGGGCATGACAAAGTCAACCGTCCAATATATTGGCACCAAGGATCAAATTGCCGATATTTTTACACAAAAGGACTTGCGTCTTCCCGCATTCGGACACTGCGTTTCAATCTAAAGGTCATGCCTCGACCATCAGCTTGCAGAGGGTGTCAACCAATCAGTGCAAATCAGTTGATCAAGAAAAGAAATCCTAATAATGTTAGCCATTTCAGTGGTTATATTTTATCATTTGCAATAGCTTTTGTAAAGCTGATCACTTATAACCGTATTTGTATATAAATACCCAAGGAATAGAACACTCTAGGTAACAGAGTGCATTCATCAATTCTATCGTATTGTTCCTTTGACTGTTATAAATCCAAAAAAAGGACTGGACATAGGGATTATAAGTTTGTGGATGAATGATGTGCTTTTCAGAAAAAGAATGCAGGGGATATATGGATTGCTTTTCATAGAGATAACTAATTATTAATTCATACAAAAAAAATTAATGAAAAGCTAAACAAAAATAAAGTACTTAATAATTGCGAAATGTATTTTTAAAATATCACTAATCTATTTTCAAAATATGTAAGGTTAACCCCATTTAAAAAAAACATAACAAATTATTACTATTGTAATATTGTAGTTGAGTTAAAATTGTTAAGGGCGCATATACACAGTAAGAACATATTGACCCACCAAAAAAAATATCGTATTTGCAGAAATTTAAAGTGCTCAAACTAATTTAGGCACTACAAAAGGTTACTAAACTTAGAGAGAATTAAAACGAAGAATAAAATAAACAAATTTAGAAAGGTATAAAGATTTATTAAAGATATATAACAAAATATTAAATTATAAAAAAATTCAATAAAAGCGAATAATGTTAATGATTTAAAAAACAAGTTTAAAGAAACACTACGAATGGACTAAAATTAGAGAGACAGGTTTAAAGAAACAAATTTAGAGAGGTGAAAGAATGAACAAAAGGTTTATATATAAAAAAGGCAAAGGTTTGAACTGAAAAGGAAGTTGGTGTGATGGATGGAGTGAATGCCTCCATACAAGAGGCCAAGGTTCGAGTTCGCGCGGAAGCAAATGATCCGGAGAAACTCTCTATTTTTTAGTTTCAAGAGTTTTAGCGAGGAAAAATTTCCTCGCTGAAACTATAATTAGCGAGGAAAAAATTAGTCTAGCGAGGAAAAATTTCCTCGCCTATTTTATAAACAGTGTACTAGTCCAGTGAGGAAAAACTATAGCGAGGAAAAAATTCCTCGCTAATTGGGTCAAAATTTGCGAGGAAATTTTTTTCCTCGCAAATTCTTTTTGCGACAAGCTTTTTGCGAGGAAAACGGGCGAGGAAAAATTTCCTCGCAAATACATTTTGCGAGGAAATCAGCCTTTTAGCGAGGAAATTAAATCCTTGCTACAAGCCTTTCGTGTTGTAGTGAGTGATTGAGGTAGATGAGGTGGAGTATGAAGACTGGAATACTCCTATGGAATCATTAGATGGGTACAGAACAGGGCAGTTTACTGAGTTTTTTGAAGATATGGACATGGAAAGACCACAACTGGAGGTGGGAATGTTGTTTGCAAATGTTGGCGTATTTAGAGCTGCTTTGAGGAAGCATGTGATCCAGAATGGCACTGAGTTCACTTTTCTAATGGTATGATTTCCCTCTTGTATTAATCTTATTTGCTTTCAACTTTGTTTAATCGCATACATTAACACATATATGCTTTGTTTCGAAATTAGTGCGACACTTTATCAAAGAACCAGCAAAGTTCTGTGGCCTCATTTGATAATGGCAAGGGAGTTGTGAGTGCTACTAATAAGGGAAAGGGAATTGCCAGTGGGGATCCAATCCCAGGTTGTGGAAGAGGTTTAGGAAGACGAAATGGTAGAGGAAATCCAGCACCAGCTCAGGTATTGATGTATTTTGTGTGGCTGCATTACTTGCTCTTTATGTGATGCAAAATAGCTTGATTAATGATTACTTGTATTTTATGTAGATGCAAAGGAAGTCAACCACTTATGGAGATGTGTATTTCTCAAGTGGAGTTGGAAATACAAGCAGCCCAAATACTGCTGCAATACTGGACAAGTTTGGCCCCTCCCAAGGCTCATCCAACATGCCTCCAACACAGCAAGCTTCTCAGGTCAACAACTCCAACTCCCTAGAGGGATATGCAGCCTTTTAGGGGTAGTATGTACACTATGAACCCTTATGTGGTCTTTTTAAGTAGCATGTTATGAACCCTTATGTGGTCTTTTGAAGTAGCATGTTACGAACCCTTATGTGGTCTTTTCAAGTAGTATGTTATGCACCTCTTGGAGGTCTTTTGAAGTACTTTAAGTGACGGGTGAAACATTATGGAACTACTTTATCTATTTTATGATAGTGCAACTATTTTCGATCTTAATTTGGTAATCAAATCATATGCAGTTGACTGGAAATTGCCTCATTTGCATTTATATTAGGTGGTGTATTCATTGGTACATTCCTTTATTTTTGGCAACTACCAGCCCTTACTCTTTTGATATTTTTTTTCTGTGTGCTTTGAATCCTGATGTGATTTTGGTGTCATTAGAAAGCTGACTTCAAGAGCTCAAAATTGATATATAATTTGCATGTTTTTGATATTGAACGAAGAAGTTGTGACTGTTTCAAGTTGGGCCAAAATCAATGTAGTTGGCAACTACCAGCCCTTAATCTTTTGATCTTTTTTTTCTGTGTGCTTTGAATCTTGATGTGATTTTAGTGTCATTAGAAAGCTGACTTCAAGAGCTCGAAATTGATATATAATTTAAATATTTTTGATATCGAACGAAGAAGTTGTGACCGTTTTAAGTTGGGCCAAAATCTATGTAGTTGGCAGCTACCAGGCGTTAATCTTTTGATCTTTTTTTCGGTGTGCTTTGAATCCTGATGTGATTTTAGTGTCATTAGAAAGCTGACTTCAAGAGCTCAAAATTGATATATAATTTGAATGTTTTTAATATCGAACGAAAGAAATTGTGACCGTTTCAAGTTGGGCTAAAATCTGTGTAGTTGGCAGCTACTAGCCCTTACTCTTTTGATCTTTTTTTTCTGTGTGCTTTGAATCCTGGTGTGATTTTGGAGTCATTAAAAAGCCGACTTCAAGAGCTCGAAATCGATATATAATTTGCGTGTTTTTTATTTCGAACGAAGAAGTTGTGACCGTTTCAAGTTGGGCCAAAATCTTTGTAGTTGGCACTAGCTGCCCTTACTCTTTTGATCTTTTTTTTTCTGTTTGCTTTGAATCCTAATGTGATTTTGGTGTCATTACCAAGCTGGCATTGCATATGATCTGATAAACATAACATTGGCTTGGATCCGATCCGAATCCGAATCCGATAAGACTCAAATTTGATAGTGGTAATCCGGATCTGATCCGAAATTTTTTGATCCGATCCAAAAATCAGAATCCGATCCGAAATCTTTTTCACTTCAAAATTTTTAGCATAAAATGTATATTTTAAAAAAAATACAATTTTTTTTTTCAAAAAAAAATTTATTTTCCAAAAAAATTTAAAATAAAAATACAACTTTTTAAACATTTTCCTTTTCAAAATAAAAAAATTTACTTTTTTTAAAAAAAATTAAAAATTTATAAAAAGTTAAAAAAAATAAAATTCGGATCCGGATTAATGACTGATTTAATCCGATCTAATCCGAATCCGGTTACCGGATTTGAATTATTGGATCGACGTTATCGGATCTGAATTGGATTTTTCGGATAGAATCCAGATCGAATCCGGTTCATCGACAGGCCTAAGTAGACCCAACTGATTACCTATGCTGCATACATGTTCAGGTACATTACAATCCCCATTGTAAATGCCAACACCAGCACTGATTTCCAATTGCACTTTCCAAGACTCCTTTGCTCTAATATTATTTCCTGCAACATTTGCATTTTCTTTTGCAAATCATCAATCTTGTTTTGCATCTCATCAATCTTCATCTTCATTTCTTGTCTTTCATCATCCCTGTGGATTCCAATTGCCACTTGATTGGTGACAAGTCCATCAAACCATAGGAAAAAGCCACAACCTCTCTGTTTGTCTTTCTGTTCAGGCCAAATTTTACAAATTTAGAGATTCTAGTTTTATAACTGAAAATGAAACAATAAAACTGATATAACACAAAATCAAGGGGAAATCACTACCTTATACTTCAAACACCCAAAAAAATTCTGCCTGGATTCGTTTTCGTCTTAGATGTCACCAATGGTGCTATTACTCCACAATGGCTGCACAATGTTGATTCCTCACCACTCATCTGGGCTGAATTGCATGAGGAAGTCATTGAAACCCAGACAAAGAGTTAGAGGGAGAGAGAGAGAGAGAGAGAGAGAGAGAGAGAGTTAGAGGGAGAGAGAGAGAGAGAGAGAGAGAGCAGATAACCGTTGATGATAGATGTATGTATATATAGATGAGGGAGATGACTGTTGTTGATGATGAGGGCAATTACGTCTAAAAAATTTCAAAAAAGAGGGCATTTGACGTTTTTCATCCATTTCCAACGGAATCAGCATTTCAGTTAGTTAGAGGAGATTGAGTGCCAAAAAAAAAAGTTATAAGGGCAAAGTGCATGCGAGGCTTAATTAGAGGGGGTTAACTATAGTTTACCCTTCTCCAATTTTGTAACAACATGCAGGTTCTATATCGAGATGGCTGGAGATCTTCCATATGAGGGAAGGCCGACTCATGCTCAATGTTCTGAATACCGTACCGGTCAGGGTACTGGTTTTTCTATTGGTACGGTACATACCGGTACCGGTCAGATACCGGATACCGTTTCGGATTACTGCAATAATTTTTTCTAAAAAATAAATTGTATATATGTACATAAAAATAAAAGAAAGAAATAGGTATGTTGTGTTGTACCCTATCAAATCTCTAAAAACAGTAGAGTCCCAGACTCCCAGTACAAATTTTCTTCTTCCAAAGTCTTTCTACCCTCCCTTTCCTCCTTCCCCATAAACCCTTTCTTTTTTCAGTGTTTTTTTTTTTTTGGTTGAATTTTTTTAAAAACACTGAAATAAGTCCAAAAAGTCTTTCTCACAATGTCCCAAAACACGTGGCAAATACTAATTGAACCACCATAACTAAACCACTCGTTTCTTCCAAATTACCAAAAGCAAAAGCAAAGAGAAACTTCAGATGCGATGAGAGAGAGGCCCGAGGACTTGGAAGGTCGCCGGAGACGAGAGTACTTGGAAGGTCGTCGGAGGCGTGAGAACGTGGACGGTTGCCGGAGATGGGAGAACATGGATGGTCGCCAGAGACGAATTAGGAGAGACAAGAGGTAAGGACGACAGGTACGTGTGAGAATCAAGCCTTTGCAAAATCCGGCCGAAAATCGCCGATAACATCATCTGGGCCGGTATTGTCTGGAATTTCCGGTACCGATCGGTAAGACCCGGTATTGAGGCCGGAACGATATTATAGGGTTAGAGTACCGTTTTCTTACCAAACCGGTACATACCAGTCCGTACCGACCGGTACGAAACGGTATTCACAACCTTGCTCATGCTGAACTTCCACCCAATGTACGTGAGCACAATATCTATGTTGATATATAATTATATATATATATATATATAGTCATTTTCAAATGAAAATGTCCTTATTTTATTTAAAATAAGGACCTCACCATTTCTCCCATTTTCTGTTCGAATTTTGATGATCCAAACCGCTCAATATGTTCAGAACGTGATTTTAAGAGTACCCTCGTGCAATCGGCAAAAAAAAAGACCAGAAAGGGCTTCTTCTGAGCAGTTTCAATTTGACCGTTTGATAAAAAACAAACAAAAATTGTTCGGATGAAGCCCTTCCTGATCTTTTTTTTTACTGATTTCTCGCAGGCATCCTTAAAACACGTTCTGAACATATTGAGCGGCTCAGATTATCGAAATTCGATCGAGAAATAGAGGTTCTTATTTAATTAAGTTAAAATGGTGCTTAGTAGAAAGAAACTATATATATATATATATATATATATATATATATATATATATATATATATATATATATCGGGGCGGATCCGTAGACAACCAAACAAACACCCAAACAAACACCCCATCTCAGCCCTTTATTTCAAGGGCTGAGATTAAATCCCAGCCCATACATAAAACTAATTAGACGCTTCCCCCTTCTCCCATCTCTCACGTCTGACAGACCACCACAGAACCGGCAACCCCTCCACCTCCCTCCACTCCGACTCAACCTCCTTCCACTCCGACCGACGAGCTTAGCCCCCGCCGCCGACGCCCCTCTCTCTCTTCACCGACGACCCACCACCACGCCGCTGCCGCAGACCCATTTGCCGATTCCTATTCAAATTGGGACACTCCAAGGTCTCTCTCTCTCCCTACACTTCGACCGACGACCGACGAGACTTCGCTGACGCCGACCCACCACCTCTCTACTCGAGGTACAGAAGGGATTTTCCAAAATCGAGTACAGAAGGGATGTTCAAAAAATGCATTTTTCGAGAATGCGCGCTTCGAAAATGCGCGTGTACATGGAAAACGTTAACGACGTGAAAGAAGAATACGGGCTAACAATAGAACACTAAATTGGGCTGGGTCTCATTTTTGGGTTGGTAGTTTTACTTTTGAACCGGTTTTTAGGCCCAAATTCAAAACCTGGAGTGGATTTAGGGAGAGATTGTTCAGTGACCCAAGCCCCTCCATGCGGGGTGATTGTGTCATCCCAAGTCAAAAAGTAGATTAAGGTGAGGTGATCGTGTTGTACTGTCATACTCAGAAGAATAGTAGTGAAATTCGAGTGTCGAATTTGCAAGGATAGATTAGCTAAATTGCTATATAATTTTGATTGATTCCTAGATCTTGACCAGCAGGCCAACCGCTTATATTTAGTTGAATATGATTTTATCTTTAGATCTGAAAAAGATTTTACCTATGTATGACATACTCATATTCAATTTTCATGAGGTAATAAACCAATATACATACATACGTACGTGGGGGGCCAACTATTAGCAGCAGTTACATACAGCTAATCATTAAATATTTATAAGCATTCCTTGAGTAATTCTATGAGTCACGAGCTCACTATTTATGCCTAATGTAGCTAGTGAATATGACTGTATTTCAAAATCTCTTGGCTGTGCCACTCAATGTTGTTGAACCCTAACATGGAAACATAATCAGGATTTACTACTTGAATTAAGAAAAGAAAAAGACATTCCTGTTAGTTTATGGCTTTATGCACACATTGACTATTTTCTAGGGACTCAATTTTATCGTTCGCTGACACATAGCCCGTTTAAAATTAAGGCAATGCCCTATATAGACGAACTCATAAGAGTTGATGATACATGAGAGGTATCAAATGTGAGACCTTAAAAGAAAAAATACACATCTTAATTACTTTACAAAGAAACAAAAAAGTATTATCTGCCTTATAACTATATGGATCTCTTTTGTTTTTCTTGCAGGCAACTGAAGGGTGAACAATGGAGTTGGTGGTTTAGATGATGTTGAAGTAGATTATACCGAGGCTGTAGATAATATTGTGGAAGGTTTAGCAACACCAACAATTGGGATGTATTTTGAGACAATTGAAGAAGCACGGAAGTACTACGAACGTTATGGTCAAGAAAATGGATTTTGGATTCGTATTCGGGCTTCAGGCAAAGGACGAAACCGGTCGAATGAAGTCACTAAGGTGCTATTTGTGTGTGGAAAAGAAGGAAAGTATGTTGCGAGAAATCAGCAGGAGGGTATTGCGGAGGTGAATGATGAGACAGTCGGAGAAGAGAAAGTGATGTCAAAAAAAAGAGTTAAAAGTTGTTCAACCGTTAAATGTGGATGCGAGGCTCATATGCGAATTATGCTTGACAAATGGACTTACAAATGGAAAGTAACACGTTTCGATGAACGTCACAACCACCAACTAGTGACTCCATCTAAAATGATGAAAACGAAGTCAAATCGAAACATGCCCAAAGCAGTTAAGGATTTGACTGAGGTATTTCATAAAGAAAATATAGGAGTTTCGAAAGTTCCTTCAATTTTTGGTGGGGAGTACATTGGCTTTGATAACAGAGACTGCTACAATCACTTGAGGAATGTGAGGCATAGAGACATAGACTGCGGGGATGCACAATCAGTTCTTGACTACTTTAAGAACAAACAAGCACAGAATCCACAGTTTTTTTATGCGATTCAATGTGATGAAAGTGGGAGGGCGGTTAATTTTTTTTGGGTGGATCCTCGATCTCGCATGGCATATCATTATTTTGGAGATGTAGTCACATTTGACACAACATATCGAACAAATAAGTATGATATGCCTTTCGCACCATTTACGGGAGTAAACCATCACATGCAGTCGATACAGTTTGGATGTGCACTTTTACAAGATGAGACAGAGGTGACGTTTGAATGGTTGTTTCGGACATGGCTTGACGCTATGGGAGGACGTCCTCCAACTTCTATCATCACTGACCAAGACTTGGGAATGAAAGGAGCTATTGCCACAGTCTTTCCCAACACCCGTCATCGTCTCTGTCTTTGGCATATTAAGAAGAAATTTGTTGAAAAGTTGTCACAAGTGTACTACAAGAGATCGAAATTCAAGAAGGATATGAAAAAATGTATTAAGGAGACATACAAGAAAGAGGACTTTGAAGGGAGATGGATGTTATTGATGAAGGAAAACAAGTTAGAAAGCAACAAATGGCTTCAAGGGTTGTTCGATATTCGTGAATCATGGGTACCCGTTTATAATCGTGGTACATTCTTTGCCGGTATGAATACTACCGGACGTAGTGAGGGTATTAACTCATTTTTTGATGGTTTTGTAACTCACACGTCAAATCTCAAAGAATTTGTGGTGAAGTATGAGAAAGCCTTGAATAGGATTGTGACAAGGGAAAATGATGAAGATTTTGAGTCCGAACATAAATTTAGGATTGTTAATGACCATGAATTTTTGTTGAAGCATGCGGGAAAAGTGTATACTAGAAACGTCTTCAACAAGTTCAAGGAATCATGGAGTAAAGTCTTCGACTACAAAGTTGAAAATGTGAGAAATAGCAATGGTTTTCAATCTTTCGTAGTGAAGTCAAAAGATGATGAATTTGAAAAGTTCGAGGTGACATTGGATTTGCAAACCTATGAGGGTAAGTGTGAATGCCAACAATTTGAGTTTGTTGGGATATTGTGTGCACACATTTTGAAAGTGTTTGTCCGACTAGATATTGATGAAATACCGGAACATTTTATTCTTCCACGATGGAGGCAAAATGCCAACAAATTTAGGATAATTGATTCCCAAGGATTGGTGCATGACGATGGCAAAGAAGAATCTGAGGCATTAAGACTTAGCCATATGTGTCAAGAAGCTACGAAGTTGGCTTGTTTGGCTGCCCCATCAAATGTGGCATACACAATTTTTATTGAAGGTATGAATGATTTATTTGAGAAGATTCAAAAAGTTTCTAAGGTGCCTCCAATTGAAATTTGTGCTGACAAGGATAATGAGAAATCTATCGAGCCGTCGCGGGCTGAGATATTGCTTTTGGATCCGAACATCTCACAATGCAAGGGTAGGAAAAAGGATGTCAAAGGCAAAGCCGCTACTACACAATCCGAAAGATTGAAAAGTGGGATTGAGATGTCATTAAATAAGAAGAAAAGAAAGTGTCACATGTGCTTTCAATTTGGACATGATAAGAGAACTTGTCCTTCGAATCCAATGCGTAAAAGTAGCAAAGGTAACTCAACTTCTAATTCTATGTTTCTTATGGACATAAATGTTCTTATTTACTAATCTTATTTTTTTTAATTGTCAATTTTATTCAATAGACTTGGAAGAGGAAGTGGAAGGCTCAGATAGTGACCAAGAGGAAGGCTTAGATTGCTCTGAATGATCTCGGAGTATTTTGGCATGTTAGCTTTGTTTCGTAATGTAATGTAATGGGATTGACCAGTTTTTATGTTAACTGTTAGAAAGTTCATTTTATGGATCAGTTTTTGGGATGAAATGGAATGTAAGAAAGTTATTCTCATGGATCAGTTTCAATGTTGGTATTGAATGTAAGAAAGTTCTTTTTTTGGGTGGAATTGATCATTGTATAAAAGTTCTTTTTATGCCAGAGCACTAGCCTTTTTCCAAATGATCTTGAGTTTCAACGTTGGAAACACTTGCTTCATTAGGTGCTGGGAAATTGAGTTTTAGAAGTGTTGAAATTGAGTATTTGGAATGCTGGTGTCCGTGTCGTGTCCGTTCACAAAGGTTTTGAAAAAAATTCGGCAAAGTCTCCCCTATTTTTGGTTGGTAACACTTGCTTCATTGGGTGCTGGAAAATTGAGTATTAGAAGTGCTGAAATTGAGTATTTGGAATGCTGGTGTTCGTGTCGTGTCCATTCACAAAGGTAGATTTTGAAAAAAATTCGGCAAAGTCTCCCTTATTGTTGGTTGGTAACACTTGCTTCATTAGGTGTTGGAAAATTGAGTTTTAGAAGTGCTGAAAGTGAGTATTTGGAATGCCGGTGTCCGTGTCGTGTCCTTTCACAAAGGTAGATTTTGAAAAAAATTCGGCAAAGCCTCCCCTATTTTTGGTCCTAACCTGACGTCTCGCGTCTCAGTCAGCACAACAATAACAACAGGCACCACATCAGGTTATGCACAAGCCCACGATATGCATTTCTCATTCTAAATCACCATTCACAGGCTACATTCACAACAACTAAATAATGGAAAAGTGAATAGAATAGAATCCATAGGCATATTGAACTAGTGAAGGATATGTACAAATGAGTAGAAGAACACCAAAAATTATGTACAAACTGAATTTTTATTGAAATTCTATTGTAATTACATCATCCGAGTATAAGTTACAAAATTCATCTCTCTAAACAAAATTCATCTCTCTAAGCATCATTCCCTCTTCCCGAAGGCATGAAACTTCTTTCAATTTGCAAAGAAATAGGAGCATCCAATTTTTCATGTATCTTCTTTTCATAACTGTATAGTTCACTTTTCTTGCTTCCCATAAAATCAATCAAATCCTTCATAGCTATCTTTGCGTCATGAAGATTATCATCCGCAATGCATTTTCATCCCTTGACATCAATGAAGACAACAGCCAAGCGCATTGTCATAGAGAAAAAACTTTTCTCTGGATCTAAAATTGAAGAAGAATAAAAAGATCAGTACATCATCTGGCAATATTAGAAAACAAAAAATGGAATGAGAAAGACAACATAGTTTAAAGCATCATTGCTACATTCATACTTAGCTTCCTCTTTCCAATAAGAAAGACAACATAGTTGAACGACCAGAGTTTTACTTTTCCCATCATCAGTTGAAAGACAACATAGTACATCATCAATTAAATCTTCAAAATGAAAATACTGTATTTGCATGTCCTGCACTTATGGAGCAAATACCATTTCCCATGGCCTGCAAGTAAGAATTTGTCGTGCAGAAGATTCTTAGGTTGTGCCAGTCCAAGAAAATACTGTACTTATGGAGGAAATACCATTTCCCATGGCCTGCAAGCAAGAATTTGCTGTGCAGAACCTTCTTAGGCTGTGCCAGTCTGGAAAAAACTCAACACAATTGGAGATAAACATAATAAATAGTAACCTAATTAACCCGAATTGATGAGGGTACGGGCAGGGGTCGACCGGAGACAGAGTCACAGACCTAACCTTCGAAATTACATACACAAAGTGGCTACTCTTAGGAAGCTTTACTGCAGAAATAGCGGTCTCCTATACCTCCAGAATCAAGCCACTCAAGGGACATTATGTTGTGGAACCGTGCCCCAAATCAAAGCAAAAAAAAAAAAGCATCAGAGGGCAAGTCATAGCAACCCAATTCAAATTTTGTGCTCATTATCTTTACTTCATTCATTCAAAACCCAGAGCACCTGTAAAGCACAATTAACTTAATGCACCACTTGTGCAAAATCAGGTTTTGATCTATTAGCCATTTTCAGCTAGCATTTCTCATCTCCAACTAATACCTAGAGGCCACGTTTAATTAACCAGATAAATAGCAAAACCATAACTAGCAAGAAATCCTACATTTATACAATTAATTTTCCAAACGGCGACGTAATTTCCTTTCAAATATATAATTGACTTTCCACAGGGTTCTTAACCATTCCTATGTAACCTCATCCAGGCAATCAAACTGGCCCAAAAGCAAAAAGGTACTCGGCCCTTCACCGCGTTAATTTTAACAGAAAATGTCAACCAAGCGAACTTGATAGTCAAAAATTGCAAATTTGAAACAAACAATTGTGGCAAAACAATTACCTGGAAGGAAGTCACTCAGCCCCAGCCTCAACCTTAGGACCTGATACACCAAAAACAGAAAGCAATCAGCAGAAAATCATCACAGAGAGAGACAGAAAGAGACAGAGACAGAGACAGACAAAGAGAGGGGGAGGGAGAGCATTACCTGGATCAGAGAGAGAGGTCGTCGGGCTTGGGTCGTTGGTCGGCCGTCATGGGTCTGTCAGACGTGAGAGATGGGAGAAGCGTTTGCGGCGGCGTGGTGGTGGGTCGTCGGTGAAGAGAGAGAGGGGCGTCGGCGGTCGAAGTGTAGGGAGAGAGAGAGAGACCTTGGAGTGTCCCAATTTGAATAGGAATCGGCAAATGGGTCTGCGGCAGCGGCGTGGTGGTGGGTCGTCGGTGAAGAGAGAGAGGGGCGTCGGCGGCTGGGGCTGAGCTCGTCGGTCGGAGTGGAAGGAGGTGGAGTCGGAGTGGAGGGAGGTGGAGGGGTTGCCGGTTCTGTGGTGGTCTGTCAGACGTGAGAGATGGGAGAAGGGGGAAGCGTGTAATTAGTTTTATGTATGGGCTGGGATTTAATCTCAGCCCTTGAAATAAAGGGTTGAGATGGGGTGTTTGTTTGGGTGTCTACGGATCCGCCCCGTGTATATATATATATATACACATGCGCGCACCACAAAATCCGGATCAGAGATTCCGGAAATTGGTTTGGTGCGAGACTGTGCTGAAAGCCGTTGGATTTAATTCAACGGCCAGGAAAAAAGAAGCCAATAAACTCAAGTGTAATTACACTTTACCCCCTCAACCCTCACACTTGCCTCCTTCTGATGTTATACGCAGAACCAACGAACGAAGAGGAAACCAAAGAAGGCGACGAACGAAGAGAACGAAGCAACCCAACAAAGACGAACGAAGAACACAAAGATAAGAACACGGCTGAAGGTCTCTCTCTCTCTCTGGTTCGATTATCTAATCTCTCTCTCTCTCGATTTGTTCCCATTCGATTTAGGGTTTCATTTCTCTCAAAAAAATTGGGGAAACTACAGATTTTTTTGGTTAGGGTTTCGATTCTCTCTCTCTCTGTGGATCGTTCTCTATCTAAGAAATTGGATTATTTTTTTGTTAGGGTTTCAGTTTCGATTTCCATTAAGAACAAGATACGAAGCAGAAGAAGAAGATCGACTGGAGAAAGTGATTGAACCAAATAAGGTATCTCTCTCTCTCTCTCTCTCTCTCTCTCTCTCTCTCTCTCTCTCTCTCTCTGTCTCGGTCGTTTGACTGATTTGAGAAACCCCTTTCCTTTACGTTGGGACATGTCTGCCCCTTTAGTGTGATATCTATTGCTTCAGGGATGAACAAGTTCCCGATATGCATCCACCCTTCTCACTTTGTCAACAAAATCTTTTGGTTTGTTTTTTTGCTGATCATTAAAGGTTGGGACATTTCTTGGTAATCATCTATTTGAAGTTGATTGGTGAATGATGACTCTTTAATTTTATTTATGCATTGTTGTTTAGTCTTATGAAAATTTTAATTGTTGTCTTATTTTTTTAGGTCTTAACAAGATGCTTGGTTGTATGATGACGACGACGAAGACGATGACTTGGACAATGAATGTAAGTGTTTTTTTAACTATTTCTTGTGCAGATCGTTTGCCTAATTGGGGCATAATTAATGATAGAAGTTGTGTTCTATGTTCCGGTGGTGTGGAAACGCATCACCATCTGTTCTTTGACTCTGTGTATGTTTTCCAGGTGTGTAAAAAGATAAAAGTCATTTTGAGGTCTTGGCTTGCCTTCTTGGGAAATTATTGAAGTTTTCTGTCTACAAACTCTGCTTTGCTGCCACTATTTATGTGGTTGTGTTACCTACGTTTTGCCCCCAAAAAAATGACCTACATACACTGATTACAATGTTGTCATGTTTTCTAGGAGTATTTCTCTTGTCTAGTCTGTAGTTGAAAAGTCTCTGCCTTCATTAAGGAAGCCAAGAGGAGATCCATCTTAATGTCAAAAAAAAAAAAAAAAAAATTCAAATCAGGCGGATGGGTTAGCTACTATTTTATCTTTCAAACTTCCAATATTGTCTACCATTTGTTGTTGTGTTTTAATTTTAAGCTTTCAAAGTTGTGTTATTGAGTCCATCTTGCCATACTCGTTGTCACTTGCCAAAAATTCAAATAGTCTCAAGTTTCAACTCATTCTGTCAACCTTAGTCTGATGTTTAATTTAAGTTGGCAGGGGTTTCCTCTGTCCATCTTTGTGTCTTGGCATCCCGCTTTTAGGCTATTTTTTAACTTTAATGCGTGAGTTTAAACTAACCTGTGCTAATTGGATCGGACAGCATTGACTTAATTATGAAAGTTGGAGGGCGCGCTTTTGGAAAAAATGAAGATAAAATTGGTGATTAACAAGTGCGAGGAGTAGATGATAGCCTACCCTAAAGTAAAAATTCACAGTTCTCAATCAATGGATTGGAGTCCGTAAAGTGTTATTTAAGTACAATGGTGCTTATTTTTTGTAAACCATGTAACTTCATCTCATGGTGTGTCAACTTTCCAGGAAGAAAGTCATAGGCGTGGATGATCTTGTGGATGATTACTTGAAGGAAAATAAAAGGCAGAAGATGAAATCAAAACGGGCAAAGGCTAAAAAAAAACTATTTTTCTGATGAGGACGACGACATCAGAAAAGCCAAACTGTCTGAATGTGTTGAAAAATGTCAACAAGAGGCACAGACTTTCTATTTGCTGTTTTGACTTCAGATAGTCTATTTTTTTTTGGTTGTTTGGCCTTAAGTGGCCTGGTTATTTTGTAAGAATGTTGCCCCTCTCTCTCTTTGGGCTGTTTTTTAACTATTTCTTGTTTGAGTTACATTAGTTCAGTTCAACTATTTCTTGTGAAGATGTTGTCCAGAGTTCTCCTTTGGTGAACTATAAAGTCTTTTAGTTAGATCATTGCTTCATTTCATTACACTAGCAACGTCTTTTATTGGTTCAAGAAGGATGCAGCAGCAATACTTGCATCCACAAATTTTTGTTTTCCATTTTCTGAATGATGTTAGATTTGAGGCTGGATTATCATTGAAAAAAGGCCATCAATTTTTTGTTTTCCATTCTATCTCTTTAAATGTTTTTTCCCCAAATAAATGCGTTTTTTATTTTTCACGGGGTGATGGAATACAAGAACAAAAATGCTACTTGTCCTCATACTTGTCCTGGGCTTCATTGGAATTCTGTTTTGGATTATTCCCCAAAAGTCTGTGACATGGAACTGATTTTGGTTCCATGGTTCTTTGGGGTTTTAGTTGTGCTATTTTTTCAGTACATTCACGAGAGCATATTTTTGGATTCTTTTCCAAAGGTCCGTACCTCATATTTTGTAATACATTTACTAGAGCATTTTTATACAGAGAGATGCATATTTTTTAAAGTACATTCACAAGACTTTTGTAGTGATAAAGCAAAGGGGACCGACCACTCCCATACAGAGAGAGAGAGAGAGAGGGAGAGAGAGAGAGAGAGAGAGAGAGAGATGTCATCAGTCTTCTTTTTCATTCTCACATTCTCGAGATTCTTCGTCCTCCAAGTTTATCAAGTTGGTCTTCTCACACTCCTCCCTCAGTGGAGGCAGGAGTTTGAGTCCCGAGAGGGGTGAGGGCGGGGCTTAGGGTTATAGACAATTTTTGGACCCCTTCTGAACTAACATACTAACTCATTAACTCACCCATACCCGTAAATGTATAAACTATTGCAAAATAAAATTATATTCACGAGAAGACTTGCCCCTTTTAACCTCTGTATGGTACATCATCTTTTAACCCATTCTCTCTCTTTCAATGTTTTTTTTCCAAAATAAATGTGGTTTTTTTTTTCACTGAGTGATGGGATACAAGAACCTAAATGCTACTTGTCCTCATTATGCTTGTCCTGGGCTTCATTGGAATTCTGTTTTGGATTCTTCCCCAAAGATCTGTGACATGGAACTGATTTTGGTTCCATGGTTATTTGGGGTTTTAATTGTGTTTTTTTTTAGTACATTCACGAGAGCATATTTTTGGATTCTTCCCCAAAGGTCCGTACCTCATTTTTTATAATAAATGTGGTTTTTTTTTTTTTACGGGGTGATGGGATACAAGAACTAAAATGCTACTTGTCCTCATTATGCTTGTCCTGGACTTCATTGGAATTCTGTTTTGGATTCTTCCCCAAAGGTCTGTGACATGGAACTGATTTTGGTTCCATGGTTATTTGGGGTTTTAGTTGTGTTTTTTTTTAGTACATTCACGAGAGCATATTTTTGGATTTTTCCCCAAAGGTCCGTACCCTATATTTTGTAATAAATGTAGTTTTTTTTTTCACGGGGTGATGGGATACAAGAACCAAAATGCTACTTGTCCTCATTATGCTTCTTGTCCTCATTATGCTTGTCCTGGGCTTCATTGGAATTTTGTTTTGGATTCTTCTCCAAAGGTCTGTGACATGGAACTGATTTTGGTTCCATGGTTTTTTTGGGTTTTAGATGTGTTTTTTTTTAGTACATTCACGAACGCGTATTTTGGATTCTTCCCCTAAGGTTCATACCTCATATTTTGTACTACATTTGCTAGAGCATTTTTATACGGTGAGATGCATATTTTTTAAAGTACATTCACGAGGCTTTTGTAGCGATAAAGCAAACAGGACCAACCACTCCCATACTGAGAGAGAGAGAGAGAGAGAGAGAGAGAGAGAGAGAGAGAGAGAGAGAGAGAGATGTCATTACTTTTCTTTTTCATTCACACATATATTCTCGAAATTCTTCATCCTTCAACTTTATCAAGTTGGTCTTCTCACCCCCCTCCCTCAGTGGAGGCAGCAATTCGAGTCCCGAGAGGGGTGAGGGCGGGTCTTAGGGTTATCGACAGTTTCTGGACCCCTTGTGAACTAATCTACTAACTCGTTAACTCACTCATACCCGCTGATGAATAAACTATGGCAAAAAAAAAAATTATATTCACGAGAAGACTTGCCCCTTTTGACCTCTGTATGGTACTTCATCTTTTAACCCATTCTCTCTCTTTCAATGTTTTTTTTCCTAATTAAATGTGGTTTTTTTCTTCACGGACTAATGGGATACAAGAACCGAAATGCTACTTGACCTCATTATGTTTGTCCTGGGCTTCATTGGAATTCTATTTTGGATTCTTCCCCAAAGGTCTGTGACATGGAACTGATTATGGTTCCATGGTTATTTGGGGTTTTAGTTGTGTTTTTTTTAATACATTCACGAGAGAATATTTTTAAATTCTTCCCCAAAGTTCCGTACCTCATATTTTGTAATAAATGTGGTTTTTTTTTTATCACAGGGTGATGGCATACAAGAACCAAAATTTTACTGTACTCATTATGCTTGTTCTGGGCTTCATTGAAATTTTGTTTTGGATTCTTCCCCAAAGGTCTGTGACATGGAACTGATTTTGGTTCCATGGTTGTTTGGGGTTGTGTTTTTTTTTGTACATTCACGAGAGCATATTTTGGATTCTTCCCCAAAGGTCCGTACCTTATATTTTGTAATACATTTACTAGAGCATTTTTATACAGTGAGATGCATATTTTTTAAAGTACATTCACGATACTTTTGTAGCGATAAAGCAAAGGGGACCGACCACTCCCATATTGAGAGAGAGAGAGAGAGAGATGTCATTACTTTTCTTTTTCATTCTCACATATATTCTCGAAATTCTTCGTCCTTCAAGTTTATCAAGTTGGTCTTCTCACCCTCCTTCCTCAGTGGAGGCAGGAGTTCGAGTCCCGAGACGGGTGAGGGCGGGTCTTAGGGTTATTGACAGTTTCTGAACCCCTTGTGAACTAATCTACTAACTCGTTAACTCACCCATACCCGCTGATGTATAAACTATGGCAAAAAAAAAAATATTATATTCACGAGTAGACTTGCCCTTTTAACCTCTGTATGGTACTGTTGGGAAATCGGAGCCTCGCGCTCAGACTCACAACGAACAAAACACACACAGGATCTTGGGATACTATCGTCACAGAAAATAAACCAGAGAAAAGGAAGAGAAAGAGGAACAGAAAAACAGAACACACAGATATACGAGGTTCGGCAACTTGCCTACGTCCTCGGGAGCCACACTAGTCCACTATGAACGAAAGAAAACGAAAGATTACAAGTCTTCTCCTTCCTCTCTGAGAAAAGTTTTCTCTTGCACTCTCTCTCACTAGAACCTCTCTAGAAATTTTCTCTCTGTATAAACTCTCTAGCAAACTGCTCCAAAAAATAATGAATACAACAACTTATATTTATAGGCAAACCCTAAGTGATAGCTGGACCCGTCCAACCAACTTGGGCCGCGGCCCACGGCCCATCTCGGCCGCGAGCCTGTCTGTCGCGCGCTACCTGCCGCGAGCCTGACTGCGTGTCTGCCTATCGCGGAACTCTCCGCGCTGGTTACGGACCTTTGTTGCTAAACTCTGTTGCTGAAAGTTGTCTGCATCCCCAACAATCTCCCACTTGAAGATAACTGAAGCAAACCAATATCAACAACCTCAATCAATAGCGGACTTAGTGAACTTCACCCCTCCTGGTGCGACTCCAGCCCTCCAACTCCTCATGCGCGAAGGCCAACTGAAGTTGAACACAACTTCAGTTTCTCGATGGTGACCGACTTTGTCAACATATCTGCCGGATTTTGGCTCCCCAAAATCTTCTCCAGTAACAGTTCCCCTTCTTCTAAAAGTGAGCGAATGAAATGGTACCTCAAATCGATGTGCTTCGTTCTAGCATGAAACACTGGATTTTTCGCAAGGTGTATAGCACTCTGGCTGTCACTGAAAAGAACACCGTTCTCCTGCTTCAAACCCAACTCACCTAGAAAAGCCTTCAACCAAATCATCTCCTTAGCGGCCTCCGTGACTGCTACATACTCAGCTTCTGTCGTGGACAAAGTTACCAACTTCTGCAGACGCGAGACCCAACTCACCGCTGTTGATCCCAAAGTGTAGACATAACCTGTGGTGCTTCGCCTTGTATCGTGATCACCCGCGAAATTTGCATCCACATATCCTCTCACCACCAAATCTGCTCTCCCAAAACACAATGGCACATCCGCGGTCCCGCGGAGATACCTCAGTATCCACTTGACAGCTTCCCAATGCTGCTTCCCTGGATTGCTCGCAAACTTGCTCACAACTCCCACTGCATGAGCGATGTCTGGCCGCGTGCAGACCATCGCGTACATCAGACTACCGATGGCCGAGGCATACGGTACCTTGGCCATGTGCTCCTTCTCAGCATCTGTCTTTGGAGACTGCACGTCAGAAAGTCTAAACTGACTTCCCAGAGGCGCGCCAACTGCCTTGGCGTTCTGCATATTGAACCTTTCAAGAACCCGTTCAATATACTCAGCTTGACTCAACTTCAAGACCCCTTGAGTTCTGTCCCTGCTGATCCTCATCCCAAGTATCTGCTTCGCTGCACCCAGATCTTTCATGGCAAACTCTGCTGCCAACTGTTGCTTCAACCTGTTTATCTCCTGTAAACAGGACCCAGCCACAAGCATATCATCTACGTAAAGTAGTAAAATTATGTAGCTCGCCTTACATCGTTTAAGGTAGCAACAGTGATCCGCGTGGCACCTCGTGTAGCCGCTGCGCTGCATGAAACTGTCAAACTTCTTGTACCACTGTCTGGGAGCCTGTTTCAACCCATATAGACTCTTCTTGAGTCTACACACCATCTCTTCCTTGCCTTTCTCAATGAAGCCAACTGGTTGCTTCATGTAGATTTCTTCATCCAAGTCACCATGAAGAAACGCAGTTTTAACATCCAACTGCTCAAGGTAGAGATTTTCAGCAGCCACCAAACTCAATACCACTCTGATAGTGGTCAGCTTCACAACTGGGGAAAAAATCTCCGTGAAATCAACCCCTTCTTTCTGTTGAAAGCCCTTCACAACTAATCTGGCCTTAAACCTCTTGCTGCCGTCGCTCTCTTGCTTAACGCGGTATACCCATTTGTTCTGTAGCGCCTTCTTCCCCGCAGGAAGCTTCGCCAACTTCCAAGTCACATTCGAGTGAAGAGAATCCATCTCCTCTTGCATAGCACGTTCCCACTTCACAGCGTCACTAACCTGTAAAGCCTCGTCATAGCAAGACGGTTCCCCGCTATCTGTCAAAAATAAATAATACAGCGACGAAAGGTATTTTGGATTAGGTTTAGGTACCCTAGTTGATCTCCTTACCGCGGCAGCCGGTGAGCTAGACCCTGTCTCTGGAACTGCCCCAGACTCTGTCCGGTTAGATTCTGACTCATCCCCACTGCTTTCTGGAAGATCCTCCAAACTAAAGTACTCGGGTGCCTCGCGATCCTCTCGCGCGACCACCCCCGCGGGACCCTCGCGATCCTCAGTAGAACTCCCACTGCATTGTTTGCTATCCCTGTCCTTGTATAGCACTGACTCATTGAATATGACATCCCGGCTTCTGATTATCTTCCTGTTTTTCTCATCCCAGAAACGATAGCCAAACTCATCGCCGCCGTACCCAATGAACGTGCACTTCAATGACTTAGCATCTAGCTTGTCTCTGACTTTGTCACTGAGGTGGACATAAGCAACACAACCGAAAACTTTCAAGTGTGAGAGATTTACCTCTTTACAGCTCCAAACCTCTTCCGGTATCCCAAAGTTCAACGGAACTGATGGCCCATGGTTGATCAAGTATGCTGCTGTACTGATCGCGTCTGCCCAAAACTCCTTGGGCAACCCCGCGTGTATCCGCATGCTCCGCGCACGTTCTGTCAGAGTCCTGTTCATCCGCTCCGCGATGCCATTCTGTTGCGGAGTTCCTGGAAGAGTCTTCTCTAAACGAATCCCGAGTAGAGCACAGGCTCTCTTGTACTCTCCCAGTTCATACTCTCCCCCGTTGTCTGACCTCAGACACTTCACCTTCAAGTTTGTCTCGTTCTCTACTCTGGCTTTCCACTTCATGAAAATTTCGGATACCTCTGACTTGTGTTTCATGAAGTAGACCCATACTTTCCTCGAGTGATCATCGATGAAAGTAACAAAGTACCTCGACCCGCCGAGAGAATGCACTGGCGCGGGACCCCATACGTCAGTATGAACAAGCTCCAGCTTGTTTAGCTTAGGAGGTCTGCCACTTTTCTGGAAACTAACCCGCCTCTGCTTGCCGAAGATACAGTCTTCGCACATGTCGAAATCCACTGACTCAACTGGCAGCTTCCCCCGTGTCTGCAGAATCTTCATCCCTTTCTCGCTCATATGTCCCAACCTGTCGTGCCACAAACTTGAATTCACTTGGCTCTCTGGCCGCGAACCTTCCGCTAGCCTACCCTCGCGCGGTACCACTCCCGCGAGACCGTCGCGATCCTCGCACGGGACCACCCCTGCGAGTCCCTCCGCGATGGTAAGTGAATAACTCCCATGTGAAGTTAAATAGAGAGTACCTACTTTCTTTCCGCGCGCTACCACCATGGTACCGTTGGAGACCTTCCATGCGTCTCCTGTGAATGTTGAGGTATATCCCGCTGCTCCCAATTGCCCAACTGAAACAAGATTCCTCTTCAGCAGCGGGACGTGTGTGACATCTTTCAAACACCATTTAAACCCCTGCGTTTCAATCTGCACATCGCCCATTCCCACTATACTACATGGCTCATCATCGCCCAAGTATACTTGCCCGAAGTCGCCTGCTACATAGTTCTTCAGAACACCCTTGCTAGCAGTCGCGTGGAATGACGCGCCTGAGTCAATCACCCATGACTCCGCGATACTGTCCATCGAAAGAATAAGTGCATCTTGCATGATGTGGGCCTCCTGCTCACCATTATTCTTCTTTGGAGCCTTGCAGACTGAAGACATGTGACCCGCCTGGCCACAGTTCCAACATTCACCTTTAATGCCGCGTACTTGTGTTTTGCCGCGGGACTTCTTGCTGCGCGACTTCGACCGACTCTTGTTCTGGTTCTGACCACCCCTGGCCTGGCTTCTGCCCCTCTGCTCAAAACTTAGAGTGGAACCTGAACCGCTAGAGCCCGACGCTCCCTCGAGCGATTTCCTTCTAACTTCCTCAGTTAGAATCAAACTGACTATATCATTCAGTTTGAGTTTCTCCTTCCCAGCCGAATTACTAATCGCAGTAACCGTACCCTGCCAGGTCTCTGGCAACTGAGACAGGATCAACAAGGCTTGAACCTCGTCGTCGAACTCAATACCAACAGAGATCAACTGATCCACTATTGTATTGAACTCGCTGAGATGCTTCATAAACGAACCTCCTTCAGGCATCTCGAAGTTAAACAACTTCTTCATCAAGTGCACCTTGTTTGCCGCGGACGGCTGTTCATACATCTCCGCGAGCGCGTCCATCAGATCAGACGCCGTTTTTTCTTTCAGTATATTGTGCGCAACTGACTTCGAGAGTAATAACCGGATCAGACCCATCGCCTTCCGGTCAAGAACATCCCATTCCTCATCAGTCTCCCCGACTTTTTTCTTTCCTTTCTCTTTACCCAGCAGCGGCCGGTAAAGATCCTTCTGGTACAGATAGTCCTCCATCTGCATCTTCCAGAAAGCAAAGTCCGAACCATCGAACTTCTCGATCTTCGATTTCCCTTCTTCTGAACCCATAGCTCCCTCTGAAATCCGGACTGCCCAAAAGCTTCAATCGGAAAACTGTTGAACACCCTTACCGCAACCGCGGCTCTGATACCAGTTGTTGGGAAATCGGAGCCTCGCGCTCAGACTCACAACGAACAAAACACACACAGGATCTTGGGATACTATCGTCACAGAAAATAAACCAGAGAAAAGGAAGAGAAAGAGGAACAGAAAAACAGAACACACAGATATACGAGGTTCGGCAACTTGCCTACGTCCTCGGGAGCCACACCAGTCCACTATGAACGAAAGAAAACGAAAGATTACAAGTCTTCTCCTTCCTCTCTGAGAAAAGTTTTCTCTTGCACTCTCTCTCACTAGAACCTCTCTAGAAATTTTCTCTCTGTATAAACTCTCTAGCAAACTGCTCCAAAAAATAATGAATACAGCAACTTATATTTATAGGGAAACCCTAAGTGATAGCTGGACCCGTCCAACCAACTTGGGCCGCGGCCCACGGCCCATCTCGGCCGCGAGCCTGTCTGCGCGCGCTACCTGCCGCGAGCCTGACTGCGTGTCTGCCTATCGCGGAACTCTCCGCGCTGGTCACGGACCTTTGTTGCTAAACTCTGTTGCAGAAAGTTGTCTGCATCCCCAACAGGTACTTCATCTTTTAACCCATTCTCTCTCTTTCAATGTTTTTTTCCCTAAATAAATGTGGTTTTTTTTTTTCACGAGCTAATGGGATACAAGAACCAAAATGCTACTTGTCCTCATTATGTTTGTCCTGGGCTTCATTGGAATTCTATTTTGGATTCTTCCCCAAAGGTCTGTGACACGGAATTGATTTTGGTTCCATGGTTATTTGGGGTTTTAGTTGTGTTTTTTTTTAGTACATTCACGAGAGCATATTTTTAGATTCTTCCCCAAAGGTCCGTGCCTCATATTTTGTAATAAATGTGGTTTTTTTTTTTCATGGGGTGATGGCATACAAGAACCAAAATGCTACTTGTCTTCATTATGCTTGTCCTGAGCTTCATTGGAATTTTGTTTTGGATTCTTCCCCAAAGGTCTGTGACATGGAGCTGATTTTGGTTCCATGGTTGTTTGGGGTTTTAGTTGTGTTTTTTTTAGTACATTCCCGAGAGCATATTTTTAGATTCTTCCCCAAAGGTCCGTGCCTCATATTTTGTAATAAATGTGGTTTTTTTTTTCATGGGGTGATGGCATACAAGAACCAAAATGCTACTTGTCCTCATTATGCTTGTCCTGAGCTTCATTGGAATTTTGTTTTGGATTCTTCCCCAAAGGTCTGTGACATGGAACTGATTTTGGTTCCATGGTTGTTTGGGGTTTTAGTTGTGTTTTTTTTAGTACATTCACGAGAGCATATTTTGGACTCTTCCCCAAAGGTCCGTACCTCATATTTTGTAATACATTTACTACAGCATTTTTATACAGTGAGATGCATATTTTTTAAAGTACATTCACGAGACTTTTGTAGCGATAAAGTAAAGGGGACCGACCACTCCCATATTGAGAGAGAGAGAGAGAGATGTCATTACTTTTCTTTTTCATTCTCACATATATTCTTGAAATTCTTTGTCCATCAAGTTTATCAAGTTGGTCTTCTCACCCTCCTCCCTCAGTGGAGGCAGGAGTTCGAGTCCCGAGACGGGTGAGGGCGGGTCTTAGGGTTATTGACAGTTTCTGGACCCCTTGTGAACTAATCTACTAACTCGTTAACTCACCCATACCCGCTGATGTATAAACTATGGCAAAAAAAAAATATTATATTCACGAGAAGACTTGCCCTTTTAACCTCTGTATGATAGTTCATCTTTTAACCCATTCTCTCTCTTTCAATGTTTTTTTCCCTAAATAAATGTGGTTTTTTTTTTCACGAGCTAATGGGATACAAGAACCAAAATGCTACTTGTCCTCATTATGTTTGTCCTGGGCTTCATTGGAATTCTATTTTGGATTCTTCCCCAAAGGTCTGTGACATGTAACTGATTTTGGTTCCATGGTTATTTGGGGTTTTAGTTGTGTTTTTTTGTAGTACATTCACGAGAGCATATTTTTAGATTCTTCCCCAAAGGTCCGTGCCTCATATTTTGTAATAAATGTGGTTTTTTTTTTCATGGGGTGATGGCATACAAGAACCAAAATGCTACTTGTCCTCATTATGCTTGTCTTGAGCTTCATTGGAATTTTGTTTTGGATTCTTCCCCAAAGGTCTGTGACATGGAACTGATTTTGGTTCCATGGTTGTTTGGGGTTTTAATTGTGTTTTTTTTAGTACATTCACGAGAGCATATTTTGGACTCTTCCCCAAAGATCCGTACCTCATATTTTGTAATACATTTACTACAGCATTTTTATACGATGAGATGCATATTTTTTGAAGTACATTCACGAGACTTTTGTAGCGATAAAGCAAAGGGGACCGACCACTCCCATATTGAGAGAGAGAGAGAGAGAGAGAGAGAGAGAGAGAGAGAGAGAGAGAGAGAGAGATGTCATTACTTTTCTTTTTCATTCACATATATTCTCGAAATTCTTCATCCTTCAAGTTTATCAAGTTGGTCTTCTCACCCTCCTCCCTCAGTGGAGGCAGGAGTTCGAGTCCCGAGAGGGGTGAGGGCGGGTCTTAGGGTTATAGACAGTTTCTGGACCCCTTGTGAACTAATCTACTAACTCGTTAACTCACCCATACCCGCTGATGTATAAACTATGACAAAAAAAAAATTATATTCACGAGAAGACTTGCCCCTTTTAACCTCTATATGGTACTTCATCTTTTAACCCATTCTCTCTCTTTCAATGTTTTTTTTCCTAAGTAAATGTTTTTTTTTTCACGGGCTAATGGGATACAAGAACCAAAATGCTACTTGTCCTCATTATGTTTGTCCTGGGCTTCATTGGAATTATGTTTTGGATTCTTCCCCAAAGGTCTGTGACATGGAACTGATTTTGGTTCCATGGTTGTTTGGGGTTTTAGTTGTGTTTTTTTTTGTAGTACATTCACGAGAGCATATTTCATCATGCAGGGGCTCCCGTGCATGCGAGAAAAAATAAATAAATACACATGCATAATCACATATATACATCAAAACTCAATATAACTTAAATACATAAATCAGTTTAACTAATAGGATCGATCTTGATGTATGTGTCTTGTTTTTCTTTGTTGTTCATCTTCTTATTTTTCATTCATCACAACTAGATGAATTTGGTACATGGGCTCTCATGTTACTTGATTTTACCAGTTAAAAAATAAAGGAAGTCTAGAACAACAATTGGGTAAAAACATACCTACAACTTAAATTTCACCAAAATTACTTAGGGTTTCCAAATCTCTTCTCCTCAATCCCTATTTTCTCGAAATTGCCTTTGAAGTCTTGAAAATTGGGGATGTTTGTGCCAACAGAAATAGGGGGATTAAGATTTTAGGGTAAAAAGAAATAAAACTGTAAAACACTAAAACCATCTAATGAAATATGAAAGTTTATAACTTGAATATTCACAATATTAACTCTATAGTTTTATTTTTTGTTATATTTTAGCTCTTAACCTTTAGTAATTAATGTTGGAATCCACGTATTTCAAAGGCTACTTTTTCAAAATTCTACACATGGGCGAGCCTATATACTTTCATAGAAATATTTTTTTCATATAATAGTAGTGTTTCTTTTTCTTTTTGCAGGGACGACTGCCCCTACTGGCCCCTCCCTGCCTTTGACTTTTCTCCAAGAGCTGATGCAAAATCTCAACTCTGTAACTATGCTCTTGATCACTCCCTCAACCTGATCCATCTTCTGATGGAAAATCCTTGAATTTCTTTCTTTCCAAAGGTGGTAGATAGTAGCAGCAAGAGAAGCTTTACTGCCTTTACATAAAGATTGTAGAAAACCTTTGCCCTTGATGTTTTGACTTAGCCACTCCAACTCTTGCAACAAATTGCCATGGCCTCTGGAAATGTTGTTTTGACCCAAAATATGAGACCAAACTTGAGATGAAAAAAGGCAGGTAACGAACAAATGAGAGTGACTCTCTACCTCCCTAGAACAAAGCACACAAATATTAGTATCAATGATCCTCCAAGACTGCAATCTGCCATGTGTGGATAACCTTTCCAGAATTGCTAACCATTCAATCACAGTCCATCTAGGAACTGCTTGTTGGAACCAGACTATCTTATGCCAAATAAAACCTTAGGGAAAGGCCTTCTAAACCCTTGCCAAGCAGACTTGATAATGAAGATCCCATTACCATTTAAACTCGACGCTCTGGATCAGTGGATCGAGAAGATGCTCTTACGAGCATAGCTACCCTTTAAACTCGATGCTTTCTACTAACCGAAAGGCCAAAAAAACCAATTAAAAGTAGGGCGGTAAATTAATTGAGTTGTTTCTGAACTGTTCAAAACTCGACTCGGTAAAGGCTCGTTCGAATTCTAAATAAACCAAACGCGAGCCTTATTTTTAGGCTCATTTTATAAATAAGTCAAACATAAATCTAACAATTTTCAGTTATATTAGGCTTGCAAACCTGGAGTTTATCCATATCATGGCAATTTTATATATGCACATAATGAGTATTTTAAAACTTGTTCCACAATAGGTAGAAAATACTCACCAATTTTCCATCACCTATTGTGGTGCATTCATTGCAAAAATCAGAACTGTTTATCTTGTAAGATCCGCAAAGTAGTATATTCACAATCACCACGCCATGACCACAATCACCACTTTATCATCGCGCAACCACAATCACTACTCCACCACAACCACAATACATGGTAACCATTCGTAGAAGTAAAAAATAATCACTATGACTAATGGAAATAATATTAATTCATCTTTTGTTTTAATTCAATGATTAATATGTTTATCAAATGTATTTTTTTAACTCAAAATCGGAGCATAAAGTTTTGTACAGTACACATGGTACAAGCCTTTTGTTTACTAAAGTTTTGACGCCAATAAAAACAATTTTGGCATTATCATTTTTTTTCTTAATTTTTAATCAAACGGCACCTAAATAGTGAGATGCAAACAGAGCCATAGAGATATATTGTCTACTATATCTAATGAGAGAAACTTATTTCTCGCGCAGTAGTAAACAATGTATTTACAGAGTTGTGCAATCTTAGTCGCTCGTTTAGACAATTAATAGGCCGGATTTTTAAAAAACTATTTGCGCGAATAAATTTTTTCAAATCCAAACCGTTCAAAACTCTTTTATACGGTCAGATTGAGCTCGTTGCTCTGTAAACAAATATTTTCTCCTCTCTAATTTTCTCAGGCAACCATATCTGATAGGGCTAGAGGACATTTGAGCGAATTCATCTTCTTCAAATTCTCCGAATTAACTCTCTCGCTCTCGATCACGAGGGTCTATGGCGAAGGCGGCGTACGCTTCAGAACTCCCGTTTTACGTGCCTACTGGTCCTATTGTGTCCGGACCGCTATTCGAGAAGGCATCCGATGTACCACCGAGCTCCACCACCGAAAACGTGCCGGCGTACGCTTCGGAACTCCCGTTTTACGTGCCTACCGGTCGTATTGTGTCCGGACCGCTATTCAATGAGGTACACGAAGAAGATGTCACCACCGCAAACAACCCACCGCCTCCAAGTACCACCCCAGAAACCGATCCTCTTTCTTATCGATCCCTTCTCCCTCCCGAACCTCTGTCGTCGTCGTCATCTTACTCGCCGTTTGGTTTCTACGGAGCCATCGATGTGGATCCGATGATCGAAGCCTACAACAACATGCCCGACTACCCAAACAAACCTCCCAAGGTATACAAATTGTGAATCTATTACTATTATTAAGAAAGAATTTGGGGTCAATTTCTTATATTATTAATCGTCCCCTTTTTCATCTAGGGTTTGGTGGAGGACTGAAATTGTATATTTTTTGAGAATCAAGTCGATAGATAGTATATTAAAGGAATTTCCCCTGTAGACCTAAATGAAGTCCGCAATGTTAAATCAAGAATATGGGCTTTGTGGTTTATGTTTGATCAAACTAATTGTCCCCTTTTCATCTAGAGTTGGTTGGAGGGCCTTGAACGGGATTTGAATTTTAAAATAGCACGAGCACGAGCCCTTGGTTGGTATCCTCCCCACACTTCCCAACAGCAGGATGAGGGGGAGGGGCATGGAGAAGGAGAAGAACAGCCGACCAAGAAGCCTCGTTTTTCCAGAGTGCCATATGTACTGCCTTCTCCTGAAGTACCACGGATTAGAGTTCGTAACTTCACCAAGGAGGAGAGGGAGGTTTACAACAAGATGGTCTTTGAGAGTGATGTATGTATACATACGTGTCCAATATGTGTATGTTCAATTGGATCTTTAATTTTCATTGTTTCCTATACATACATACAGGGTTTTGATTGTCCTTACGTTCCCCTTGAGATTGCTATCCCTGGTATCCTCAAGCCAGTTAAGGTGGAACAGCTGAAGGGCTTGGAAGATATGGCAGACTTAGCTATGAAACTCTACAACGACCAAAATGTATATGCACGCTCTTTGGTTCATTAACGTCCTTCATGTTTTTGACTATGTTTCTTGTTATTAGTTGTAACTTAGCTCGTTAAATTGTAGAACACGTCGTACCAGTTTGTCAAGGTCATCAAAGCCAATATGAGGTGGGATGGAGGTAGTACATATAACATTACCTTCCAGGCCAAGGACGACACAACTTGTTCTCCTCCACAGAACTTCCAAGCATGTGTGACTAAATTTATGGACAACACTAAGGTCCTCTTTTGCAGGGTTGAACAAGTATCCAAACCACCCGGAGGTACAAATTGTTTCATTTGTTTTTCTTTTATGCTGCTTTCGAATTCATGCCATGGCTCTTGACCACTAGTTGGTCCCTTAACTTGTTTTCTCCCTTTCCATGTTATTGGCCTTTTTCTTTGTTCACTGCATTGTTGCACCTTTCACAAAGTGAAAATCAGCTGTTGGTTTGATGGAAGCTGGAAAGGAGAAATCATTTTGCTTAACAAAGTTGCCTTCATGTCATATCATTTGCTTTCTGAATAATAATTCTTTTAACTTTATCCTCAAACCAGATAAAATGCCACGCTAGTGTTGTTTACAAATGGTAGGAAGAGAACCTGGATTCGTTCAGCATATTCAAAATTGTTTTCCCATCCAACATCTAGTGTTTACATTTGTCACCTTTGGTAATTGTTCTGTGTTCCTGCGCCATTGTTTATCTTGAGTTTCCCTTTCCACGAAATACATGCCTCTGCCCAGTTTGTCATAATGGCCGTAAAAATACTTCAGTAATTTGGTTTAGTTATTCCTCTTTGCATGTTATTCCAAACCATGAAAACCCAAAGTTATATATGTGGACTATGAACCTATGGTATATTTGTTAGCAAAGTTTGATGTTTTGTGTGTTGTCTCTCGCGTTCCTTCCAATATGATTTGTGTTGTAAATTTTGAAGCAATCATAATTCTCAATGCAAAGATCATCCTCCCCAACCCCCCTTCCCTCCTTTTTTTGGCTGATTTAACAAGCAATTGTTCCTCAGTGAACTACTATATTTTGGAACGTTTAGGCGGTAACAAAGAAGAGGATCTCTACATATCGTTACTGTGGTGAAAGGATTTGATGTTTCTGTGTATTAGAAATTCACTTGCCTATCTTCTGTTTGGTAAAATGTCAGCTAGTATTTTTTGATATTAGAGTTTCAATGCAATTTTATGAACTAGAAGTTGAGGCACACAAATTTTGTATCGAGATCATAATCTATACATAACAGTATCACTATTAAAGCATCATAAAATCATCAATAAGCTCTCATGCACCTGACTGTATTTTTTTACCTTGTTTCTTTTATGGGGAACGAGCTTCAGTGATGTAATGACTCCGGAAAAAGTGAAACGAACCAATGAAGATACCGAACATAACACCAAAGGAAGGAAATATATGATTCTTGGAAAAACAGAAGTATATGATAGTGAATCAGGTGACTAGGCTAAATGTAAACACAAAAACTTAAGAATCGAATGCGACTGCATGAATTACCATCCATGTGGATAGATAACATGATTGAAATCAACACACTTCTGGGTGTCATCTGCAAGTGATCATTAATAGTCGGGTAATCGAACAAAAAGTTCCATTCCATCCTCATTCATTTTCTTCACATGCTCCAATTGAGGCTCTGCCTTTGGCAGCACAAAATGTAGTTGGAAAAGGGTAAGGTTAGTTGTGAAATCCGTGGTTTGGATTTTCATGGAGAGCCCACTAACGTATTAGTAACGGAAGCAGTACTGGAAACCGAAGCAGGTTCGTTGACTCGGGGGATGAATTTAATAAGGGGGTTGTCTGATAGTGTGCCATCATTTTTCCTTTGATAACTTTCCATTGTCTTGCTATCTTTGTTCTTTTGTGTTGCTTTGTTTTGTGTTATTTCCCCTTGCTCTTATTTTCACCAACTTAGAGAAAGGAAAAACAAAATGTATATGTACATAGAACACCATTGGCATTTATTTACTTGCAATCACCGCAACTATTGTAGCATTTTTAGGATTTATGAGTCAATTAGATGCCTAGTTGAGGGAAAAAACCTAATTTATCTCAACTTAACTGCCAAGTTTGTTCCAATGACGTGTCATTTAATTCAACTGCACGGTGCTTATTACTTAAGAGACATCATTTAAAACGAAATGATATCATCATTTTACTATATGAGCAACCAAGTACTCTACCTACGGAAAAAGCACAAGATAACGAAAAAAAAAAGTCGAACTTCCTTTGTTTTTGTTTTGTTGTGCTACCTAAGGTCAGTCTTGTGCGAGCTAAACTACTGTAGAGAGTTTATTGAAACCATTGATTTTGGTAAATGATATCGTCATTTTTCTATATGGCAATCAAAGTCTCTACCAGCGAAAAGAGCACAAGATCATGGGCTTGGAAAGAAAAAAAGTCGAACTTCCTTTGTTGTCCTTGTGGTGTGTTACCTAAGGACAGTCTCGTGCAAGCTATACTACTGTAGAGAGTTCATTGAAATCATTGATTTTGGTATATGTAGAATCTTCTGAATGCGAAACGACTTTTTTGTAGCTGTACAATGGATAGAGACTCTTTTGAAGCCATGTTCCTATTGTTTGCATGAATATAATTGGAAAATAAGTTCACATCATATCCAAAAGACCACCTTGAATATAACTGCGAGGAGACCTATGCGTGGGGGGCAATATTTTGTGAGGGAGTTAATAAAACTGCAAGGTGGGAATGAATTTTGGTTGCCTGTATGTGTAAAATGGTGTAAAGCAATGATTATTTAGTGATGCAGTTTTTTTTTTTTTTGGGTCAAACGGAATTTATTTAGTGATGCAGTTGATTATGTTTTAGGAAGCTTAAAAGGAAGTAGCAATAAGTGTAATGTTCATCAACGTTGATAATGGTGTACATCTACATTGAGTGTTTGCCTTAAAAAAATGGCAATTGTGTGGTTGGAGTGCTTGTGTGAAAATTCTTGAGGATATTGTAAACCATGTGGGCTTCTGAATAGAATATCTTAATCGTTTACAGATTTTTAATGTTTTTTTTTTTTTGTGTGTGTTTTTAAGACTTGTCAATCTCTTATGCTATTTCGCAGGTCCTGAAGTGACATCACAGTAATTTCGCGGTGTTTGTTGAACTTGCGAATCTCCTGTGCTATTTGCAGGTCTCCGGGGGAGAAACATAGCGGCCACAGAAATGTAGTAATACACGCATGTAGTTTTGTAGTTATGTTAATGGAACTCTTGTTACTATCTTTGGATTGAAAGCGCAATTACTTTTAACTTTGTGGTAAGTGTACTGACAAACTATGTACGCATGTTATGGGCTCGTTTGTCGCAATAGTGTTACTGTGTTCCAAATATTGTGAGTTGAATGTAGCAGCACTGTGGCAACGTTAATGGCAAATGTTGTGTGTTATAGAGCTAAACTCAGCTGACACAGGAAGCAAAACACTGGTCTAGGTTTTGAGGGGGAGGCTATCGCCTCTCCCCCAGCTACACCGCCCTTCCACCGTAAACTCACCCTCTCCAAATAAGCATCCTCCCTCTACCCCCGCTACAACTCCCTTCCACTGTAAACCCACCCCCTCCAAATAAGCATCCTCCATGCCCTTCCACGGTAAACCCACCCGCTCCAAATAAGCATCCTCCATCCCTCGTCTCTGTCGGCTCCGGTCCTCTGCAGCTGTAGTCTGTAATGATCTGGTGACAGCCGCTCCTCTCGTCCGCGTATCAACCTCCACTGCTCCATCTCCCTTTCCCAATTCAACAGGTTGTCCTTTTGCTTCAATCACCCCCCTCCCCCTTCCGGCTTTCCCCACCCCGACTGATCGAAACTTTCTTTGTCCTTCCCCCTTCCATCTTTTCTCTCTTCATTTTCCCTTTCCCCGTCCAGTCCGAACAGCCATCTCGGGTCTGACTTATGCGTGAATGTCTTGTGCTTTCATTTGGGGTTCCCTGTTTTGTTCTTTTCTTGCTGGTTCAGGTGGTATCGATCAAGTGGCTCGATTGAAGCGGTGGCGCTATTTGTTGGCCGCCCCCGGCTGCAGTTGTGATTTATTGAGATGCATGAGTTGAAGTTTTCTATGTTTTGTTACAAGTTTTCAGTTTTAATTTTCTGTATGTTAGGGGTGGGTAGATAAACATTTGTGGCGGTGGTTTCTTTGCTGTTAATTGTTCATAGTTCAATAACCATAGTTGCGGTGTGATTTTTCATTTTCACTATAGATTTTGCATTGTAGTTGGCGTATGGACCACCTAGTGCACGAGGTATTTCCCATGCACGCAGTGCTCTCTACCGGAGGTGCAAAAAAAATCACTAGGTTGGCATCGGTTGGTCTCTGTGGGAAGCATCGCTCATTGTAGAACTACTATGATAGCTGAACATTGACAAATAGCATGTGAGGCATAAACTCAAGGTAAAAAATGGCATGACAAAACCAATTAAAGCATAACAAAAACCATTAAATGTATAACTAAGGCATAACAAAAAAATTTGGTACCTATAGAACTTGTAATTGGTGGGGAGGGAAAAAAAAAAAAACCCTTTAGCCCACCCCCTTCAACCACGGTTAACATTTTTATCCTCTACATCTCATATCTATATCTCTTCTACGTTTAACAAATGCGAAATAAATTCAAATAAGGACATAATTCTCAAATTAAGTTTAAGTTAAGGTAAAAGAATGAAGCCTAAGTAGATAGTAATACTATTTTATTATTATTATTTTTTTTAAAAGATGTCCTATGGAGAGAGATAAAGAAATTAAAAATGACAGAGGAAATCTCACGACCTGTGACTCGAACCTGGGTGTTCACCATGAAGACAACAACTTCTCCGCTGGACCAAAGATGTCCTATGGAGAGAGAGATAAAGAAGAAATTAAAAATGACATAGGAAATCTCACGACCTGTGACTCGAACCTGGGTGTTCACCATGAAGACAACTTTTTTTCCGCTGGACCAAAGTCAATCATCTGTTTTAATATGAGAAGCTTTTAGTATTTAATTTTTAAAATAATATATAAGTTTCGGTGGGCGTATTCTCCGTGCACACAAAACAGCAGCATTTTTTGCCCTGATCTTCGCATTGGTTCAAATGCTCGATCTAAACAGATGAGATTCAACATATTGTTGATTTAATCATTGTCACCAAATTTGGTCATAATCAGATGTCGGCAACCACATAATTGGAACACATTTGGTGCTTCCAGAAGCGTTAAAGTCCCATACTGCACCAATCGTCGGCCGCCTCGGCTATTTTTTTCGAATCAGGACCGTCTATGTTTTACGTAACAAAGATTTGAATACTTTTGCCAAAAATGAATTAAATCTCTTATCAATGCATACTTGATCAGATGTAAAATGTCATTCTAATAATGAATCTACATCCCAATAAAAGGGCATTCTAAACCCAATAGACCTAAAAATTTATGAAAGTAATTAAAACACTAAGCAAAACAAAATGGACAATATCGGTCGTCGTGATTGTGTTGCGAACGTATAGATTTTAAAGGAAGTTGTTCAATATTTTTTCTTGATGACCGATCTAAACCGTTAAGATTCAACATCTTATCGATTCTATGTTTCTCACCAACTTCTATGATAATCGGATGTCGGCAACCATATGATCGGAACACATTATATGCTTACGTAGGTATTAAAGTCCTATAGTTCACAACTCGATGACCGCTTTATCTATTTCTTCAAAATCAGAACCGTCTATCTCGTGCATAAGAGAGATTACATCATTCCTGCCAAAAATAAAGTAAATTGCTTATCGTTACAAGCTTTATCAGACATAAGTTATCATTCAAATTTTGAATTTTTTACAAATCGAAGAAGTTCATAAGCCAGAATAAACCGGATGGAGCCGAAAAATTCCAAAAACAACTAAATAATCAATAACAACCAAATCCACGGCCTTGATTATTAAAAATAAATTATTTACCGAGATCCGTTACCCTTTACTTGTCAACATAATCGCAAAACACGTTTACATTTTAAAATTTTTCCCTATTTTTCCACATAACCCATGGTTAAACCTTTAAAAATAAATAAATTTAAAAAACTGACAGTCGGGAGACAAGTGGGGACAAGGGGACATGTGTCGTATTGTTATGCTTCTATGAGGTTACGGTCATGCCTTTTAGTGGTTATTCTTATGCTAGTTTGTGGTTTTGTTATGCTTTATTCCTTTTATGATTCTTGTTATGTCAGCCTTGGTTATTGGTTATGCTTTTAAATGGTTTCTGGTATGCCAATGTTGTCATAACTCAACAATTACTCCATTTAATGGTTTCGTTACTTCAATTGGGGTTTATGTTATACCAGTTTGGGAAATGTTATACTCATGTTATGCCTTTAACTTCAGGTGTTATGCCTTTTCAGGTTTCTTGTTATGTCATTTACTGATTTTTGTTATACCCAAGTTTTTGACCGGTTGAGGTTACAGGTTTTTCCAGTCACTTTTGGTCAAACTTGTGGCGTGGCAAAATCTCGTCCGTCGGTTTGGTTATGCTCTTTAGTGGTTTGATTATGCATTGTTATGATTCTGTTATGCGTGTAAGGGGTTTTGATTATACTAATAATGATTTTGTTATACTAAAATTACGGTGTCTCCAAAAAAAGGGGAGACACCGAAGTCATTGCCTAAACTCAAACCTTACTAAACCTTTTACCTCTAGAAACCAAAACCAAGTCACCAGTTTGGACTAGATTTGGTTTTCAGTTTTTGGGGTGTTTGAAACCGAATCGATCGGTTTTGGATAATGTAGCCAAGGACCAGCTCTGACCGGAAAAAAAACAATGATCGAAATCGGTTCGAGGCGGTTCCGTCCGATCAGTTTTTTTGGGGTTTTTGGTCCAGCGTTATTAGTGAAATGGACGGTTGAGATTGAGATGGATGGCTGGAATTTGTTATTCATTTTGGGTTTAAGATGGATGATTTTGATTGATTGGTCTAAATTAGTATGGTTTTGGGTATATCGGCTCAGTTCAGAGAAATTTTCAGGCAATCGAGACCAAACTGAAAATTAATCAGTTCAATTCGGTCCAAACCGAAGCTGACCAAATACCCCGACCGAAAACCGAACTAATCTGTCAATTTTTTTGACCAGCCGGTTTATCTTTCGCCCCTAGTTTGTTCAATCAAGAGAAATAGTAGAAGAAACAAAATAGTACATGGTTTCAGTAATGTTTGCAGGGGGGATGGGGTAGCAGGGCTATTCTCTAATCAGTCCTTGGATATGTAAAAGTTGGACAAATCTAGAGAGGCAAAATCTAGACGGAGGATTCCCATTCCCCCAAACACCCTTATTTGTATGCAAGGAGTGCAAGCTGTGAACACTTTTCACATTCACAAGATTCTTCGTCTTCCACTCTTTTAACATTCACTATAATACTTACCTCTTTTAAGCTCTGTATGCAATAATACTTCATCTTGTACCCCCAAGTTTCTCTCTCTTTCTATTTTTTTTCTTCAAATAAATGTGTTTTGAAATTATATTATAAACGGTTTTCTTATTAACATGAGCACTTTGACGTGCCTAATGTTCTCAAGTCTAAAATACCAACAATTTTGATCATCAAAACGGATCAAGAAAGACCCGGTATTCACCAGGACAAGACCCTCCCGTCCCTTTAAAGTATTGTGTTATTGTTCAAGTTTGTGATTGATACAGACTCACTTATTTTTTTTCAAAGAAAAGAGTAGATTATTCATTTTATATAAAAGTTTGCTTTTACTGTAGGGCATTCGTTCAATCAATCAAGAGAAATATGTCCTCTTCTTCTTCTTTTTTGAATAAAGATAAAGAGAAAAAAGCTAGGGAAATATTGGAACGACGTAGTTTTACTCCTCCATTATTGAAATGACGTTTTATTCGTACACGCAGACATAAGCTTAACAGCATCACCAAACTCCGTTAATTCAAACAAACAAAAAAAGAGAAGAAAGAAGGAAATTGATATTCGCGCTCCAAAATTTACTGCAGGCGCTCCCCTTATTGTTTTTACACTGTGATGTTGCTGACAATATCACAGTGTAAAAACAAAAAAACACAAAATATACACTAATGTTGCCAGCAACATCACAGTGTAAAAACAAAAAAGGGAGCGCCTGTAGTAAATCTTGGAGCGCGAAAATCAGTTCCCAAAAAGAAACTCCGTCTATTCTGGTTTTGCCACAAGACTTTTATATATGTGTCTCATCTTCTACATAGTACATGATATTCACGAGACTTTTATCTTTTACCGTACCTCATATTCTATAATACATTTATGAGAGTTTTTTTATTTAGAGATGCATAATTTCTATAGTATATTCATGAGATTTTTGTAGCGATAAAGCCAAGGCCGGGACTGATCACTCACATACCTATAGGGTACCGATGAGCACCCAGGGCCCACTCTATTTCCCGCATAGATAATCCGAGTCATTCAATGATTTATAAAAAATAAACCCAAGCGGGCCAGTTAACAATCAGCAGTCAATCTGATATGTCTAAACGCTCGATCCAATCTTCTATTTTTTTCATTCACATTTCAGGATTCCAAGTTTGAATGAAAGATTGGATCGAGAATCTACATATATCTGATGGAACTGGTTTTTGATGGACCCACTCAATTTTTTTAAAAATTATTGAATGGCTCAAATCATCAGTGCGAAATCTGAAATATGCCCCGCGTGCCCGTCGGTACCCCATTGGTATGCTATTGGTTGGTACCAATAGCAGGGTTCAAAATTACCTCATCTTCTATAGTACATTCATGAGAGTACTTTTATACAAAAAGATGCTACAGGTACAGATGTAGCAACACAGATGGTTTGGAAGGGTTTCAAAAAAAATGATCGGAGCCGCTAATTTTTATTTTAAATACTTTGTTTATGATCCCTATAAACATTAAGTTTATTTGGATACTGGTAAGAGCATTAAAGATACATCCAACTTTGTTTCAGAATCAGGCAGATGGTTTGGACAAGTTCCAAAAAATGATCATAGTCGCTCATCTTTTTCAATTAAAATACTAATTAAGTTTATTTGGATATTGATAAGAGCATTTAAAATACATCTAACATTGTTTCAGAATTCAAGCTTAAATTCTGAAAGAAAGTTGGATGTATCTTAAACCCTCTTACCGGTATCCGATGAAACTTATTTTTTATTGGGACTCTAAACAAATTTAAAGATCTCAAATTACAAGGAAATTTGATTTAGAAAAGAACTGACAAAATTTTCATTTGATAAACAAGAGCTCCACTGCCGTTGTACCTTGTCCTGCCTTAGAATAGGTAAAATGGGAATCATAAAGTTTGTCATCTAGTAAATGAGATCAATATATACTCCTACTATAGTACCTTATATTGATAGATAGAATACGTAGTACATTCATCACGAGAGAGAGTCCGAGATTCTTACATAGTACATTTTTTTGATAGATAGAATACATAGTACAATCACGAGAGTCCAATCACGCACCCAATCTCCCAGCTGCCCATCTTCATTTACAAGTTAAACTAAACCCAATCCTTTTCACTTTCCATTTTCTGCAGGAGAGAGAGAGAGAGGAGAAACACAACTTAATACTAATATTTTCTTTACTTTTTAGTCCAACAGTCGAGATAGAGAGATGTCAGCATTTTTCTGCATTATTCTGTTGTGTTGTCACTCTATGAATAAAGTTGAACAGTTCTCTAGCTATTCTCCAATCAACCCGTGGATAAAAACTCTCCATTATTGTGTTGCGTTGTCACTCTGTTGGTAAACGTTGGACAGATCCTAGCTATTCTCCAATCAGCCCTTGGATTATCAAATTCTTCATTATTGTATTTTGTTGTCACTCTGTGGGCAAAATCTAGACCGAGGATTCCCATTCCTCCCAAACACCCCCATTTGTAACTTTGTATGCAAGGACTAAGGAGGACTGCAAGCTGTGAACACTTTTTCACATTCACGAGATTCTTCATCCTCCAAATTGGTCAAGTTGGTCTTCTCATCCTCCTCCCTCGGTGGAGGCAGGAGTTCGAGTCCCGGGTGGGGCGAGGGTGGGGCTCAAGGTTATAGACAATCTCGGACCCCATGTGAACTAACCTACTAACTCATTAACTCCCCTATACCCGTTGATGTATAAACCATGACCAAAAAAAATTTATATTCACGAGAAGACTTTTGCTCCTTTTAACCTCTGTATGGTATTTCATCTTTTAACTCATTCTCTCTTTCAATGTTTTTCTTTTCCAAATAAATGTGTTTTTTTTTCGCGGGGTGATGGGATACAAGAACCAAAATGCTACTTGTCCTCATTATGCTTGTCTTGGGCTTTATTGGAATTCTGTTTTGGATTCTTCCCCAAAGGTCTGTGACATGGAACTGATTTTGGTTCCATGGTTATTTGGGGTTTTAGTAGTGTGTTTTTTTTTAAATTTGGTTGATCGCTTATCTACCTGTTCAATATATAGCACAATACTCTATTCAAGGCTATTGTCCTTATAAAAAGAAAAAAAAGTGAAGAAAATTCTATGGCAAAAAAGTTTCTCTACAAAATCTTCCGTTCAAGTTGGTTATTCTTATCTTTATCATACCGTGTACGGCACAAATGGGAGATAAAAGAAACATCATCGGTGGATGATGCTGTTGATACCGTTATCATGCGGTTGGACAGATTATCAAATTCTTCGTTATTTTGTTGGGTTGTCACTTTATGAGGAAAAGTCGGACAAATCTATAGCTATATTCGAATCAGCCCTTGGATCATCAAATTCTTCATTATTGTGTTTTGTTGTCACTTTGTGTGCAAAATCTGGACAAATGATTCTCATTCCCCCCCCCCAAACACTATGCAATGACTAAGGAGGACAGTAAATTGTGAACACTTTTCACATTCACAAGATTCTTCGTCCTCCACCCTTTTAACATTCACGAGAAGACTACCCCTTTTAACCTCTGTATAACTGTGGAAAAAAAAAAAAAAAGAAAACTTCAACGATGTCTAAAATACCAACGGTCTTGATCATCAAAATGGATCCCGAAAGGCTTGCTATTCACCAGGCCCTTTAATAGAGTATTGTGCTATTGTTCAAGTTTGTGATTGACACAGACTCACTTATTTTTTACGAAGAAAATAGTACATTATTCATTTTATAGAAGTTTAGTTTCACTGTAGAGTGTTCGTTCAATATTCAATCAAGAGAAATATATCTTCTTCTTTTTATTTTTATTTTTATTTTTTGAACTAAAGAGAAAAAAGCTAGGGAAATATATCTCGACCGTGTGGTTTTTAATATCTAGTCAGTGTTACTCGTCCACTATCGAAACGACGTAGTTTTACTCCACCGTAATTGAAATGAAGTAGTTTTTTACTCCTCCACTCAAACATAAGCTTAACAACAGCACCAAACTTTGTTAATTCAAGCAAACCTATTCAGGTTTTGCCATGAGACTTTTATATACGTATCTCATCTTCTATATAGTACATGACATTCACGAGACTTTTATCTGTGACCATACCTCATATTTTGTAATACATTTACGAGAGCATTTTTATATAGAGAGATGCATAATTTCTATAGTACATTCACGAGACTTTTGTAGCGATAAAGCAAAAGGGACCGACCTCCCATACTGAGAGAGAGAGAGATGTGTCATCACTTTTCTTTTTCATCCTCACATTCTCGAGATTCTTCGTCCTCCAAGTTTATCAAGTTGGTCTTCTCACCCTCCTCCCTTAGTGGAGGCAGTAGATCGAGTCCCTAGAGGAGCGAGGTTGGGGATTAGGGTTATAGACAGTCTTTGGAACCCTTGTGAACTAACCTACTAACTCATTAACTCCCCCATACTCGCTGATGTATAAACTATGGCAAAAAAAAAATTATATTCACGAGAAGACTTGCCCCTTTTAACCTCTGTATGGTACTTCATCTTTTAACCCATTCTCTCTCTTTCAATGTTTTTTTTCCCCAAATAAATGTGTGTTTTTTTTTTTTCACGGGGTGATGGGATATACAAGAACCAAAATGCTACTTGTCCTCATTATGCTTGTCCTGGGCATCATTGGAATCCTGTTTTGGATTCTTCCCCAAAGGTCTGTGACATGGAACTGATTTTGGTTCCATGGTTATTTGGGGTTTTAATTTTAATTTTTTTTGTACATTCACGAGAGCATATTTTGAATTCTTCCCCAAGGTCTGTACCTCATATTTTGTAATAAATTTACGAGAGCATTTTTATACAGAGAGATGGATAATTTCTATAGTACATTCACGAGACTTTTGTAGCGATAAAGTTAAGGGGACCGACCACTCCCATACTGATAGGGTGTCGATGGGCACCGGAGGCCCACTCTATGTCCCGCATGGATAATTCGAGCCATTTAATTATTTAAAAAAATAAACCCAAGTGGGCCCGTGAACAATCAGTAGTCAATTTGATATGTCTAAGTGCTCAATCCAATCTTCAATTTTTTCATTTAGATTTTAGTATTTGAAGTTTGAATAAAAAAAAATGAAAAATTGGATCGAGAACCCATACATATCGGATTGAGCTAGTTTTTCATGAACCCACTCATTTTTTTTGAACTGTTGAACAGCTCAAATCATCCATGCGGGATCAGGAGTAGGCCCCACGTGCCCATCGGTAACCCATTGTTATGCTATTGGTACAACCAATAGCAGGGTTGAAAATTTGATTATGCTATAGTACCTTATATTGATATTGGTAAGAACATTTAAGTTTATTTGGATGTAACTTAAACGTCCTTACTGGTATCCGATAAAACTTATTTTTTACTGAGACTCTAGACAAATTTATATATAAAAAATTATAAGGAAATTTGATATAGAAAAGAACTGACAAATTTTCATTTGATAAACTAGAGCTCCACTTCCGTTGTGCCTTGTCCTGGCTTAGGGTAGGTAAAATGGGAATCATAAAGTTTGTCGTCTAGTAAATGAGCTAGATATATGCTATTGTACCTTATATTGATAGATAGAAAACATACAACATTCACGAAAGTCCAAGATTTTTACATAGTACATTTTTTGATAAATAGAATATATAGTACAATCACGAGAGAGTCCAATCACTCGCCCAATCTCCCAGCTGCCCATTTTCGTTTACAAGTTAAACCAAACCCAATCTTTTTCACTTCCCATTTTCGTAGGAGAGAAAATCAACTTAATATTTATATTTTCTTTACTCTTTAGTCCAACAGCCGTGAGAGAGAGTCATCACTTTTCTTTTCATTCTCACATCTTTTCCTTCATCCTTATTTCTCCATCCTAGCTAGACACCACCAACTTCCATTCCAACGCCGTTTAAGCACCGAAACAGCCCGAAAAATACCAGTTCTGAATAGGCACGTAACAGCTCCATTTTAGCTCCGAAACCAGCCCCATTTCAGTCACAAATCAGTCCAGAAATCAGCCACCGTCCAGCCGCAAAACAGTCCGAAAACAGCCCCGAACCGGTCCCGATGGAACACCATTGCCGTACAATCAATCCCCAAACTTCACCGCTGTTCTCGTCGCTCTCCGCTGCAACTACCGGACTGAGGTAGTTAAAACTTACCTCCCAAAGTATATTGCTATGTAGTTGGTTAATATAGAAATTTTATGATTGTGTAAGTTTCTTTTTATGTTTCCGAAAAAATTGACGTAGAAGTTGAAACGGGTAATGCGAAGCATGAAATGAGTAATGTCATTCCTAAGTTGGCACCTGTAACTTGGAAAGAAAAACAAAAGAGAAGTAAGGGGGCTTACACAAGAAACCTATTATAAGTATAATCCCACGGAGAGGATTTTGTTACGGTTGGCTCCTAGAAAATGCATTAATATTCTCTTGCCATCCCCCTGGTATGCATATTGGCCTAGGAACGTATTTAAGTTTATGAAATAGCTAATCTTGATCTTCCCTCGTCATAGATAGGTACTGGACCTTACTTTTCTTCGCCTGAAAACTTGTTTGTATTTTCTATTCATCATCAGATCTGTCTGACGTCAACCCAAGCAGACCGTGGGCGTGGTCTTGGCACATGTTTGATCGTGGTGTCCTTCCGAAAATTTTTGGACAGACCACGGAACATGGACAATGCTGTTGTTGCTCCATGGCAGCAGTGTCGGTAGCTTGCTCCGCGGCATGGACAATCAAGACCGCAAGGCCCCCTCTTGAATTAGCTGTACAAGAGCTGATCAACGAAGTCCCCAAACATTATGGGATACAAGAACCAAAATGCTACTTGTCCTCATTATGTTTGTCCTGGGCTTCATTGGAATTCTGTTTTGGATTCTTCCCCAAAGGTCTGTGACATGGAACTAATTTTGGTTCCATGGTTATTTGGGTTTTAGTTGTGTTTTTTTTTAGTACATTCACGAGAGTATATTTTTAGATTCTTCCCCAAAGGTCCGTACCTCATATTTTGTAATAAATGTGGTTTTTTTTTCACGGGGTGATGGCATACAAGAACCAAAATGCTACTTGTCCTCATTATGCTTGTCCTGGGCTTCATTGGAATTCTGTTTTGGATTCTTCCGCAAAGGTCTGTGACATGGAACTGATTTTGGTTCCATGGTTGTTTGGGGTTTTAGTTGTGTTTTTTTTAGTACATTCACGAGAGCATATTTTGGATTCTTCTCCAAAGGTCCGTACCTCATATTTTGTAATACATTTACTAGAGCATTTTTATACAGTGAGATGCATATTTTTTAAAATACATTAACGAGACTTTTGTAGCGATAAAGTAAAGGGGACCGACCACTCCCATATTGATAGAGAGAGAGAGAGAGAGAGAGAGAGAGAGAGAGAGAGAGAGAGAGAGAGAGAGATGTCATTACTTTTCTTTTTCATTCTCACATATATTCTCGAGATTCTTCGTCCTCCAAGTTTATCAAGTTGGTCTTCTCACCGTCCTCCCTCAATGGAGGCAGGAGTTCGAGTCCCGAGAGGGGTGAGGGCAGGTCTTAGGGTTATAGACAGTTTCTGGACCCCTTGTGAACTAATCTACTAACTCGTTAACTCACTCATACCCGCTGATGTATAAACTATGGCAAAAAAAAAAATTATATTCACGAGAAGACTTGCCTCTTTTAACCTCTCTATGGTACTTCATCTTTTAACCCGTTCTCTCTCTTTCAATGTTTTTTTTCCTAAATAAATGTTGTTTTTTTTTCTCGGGCTAATGGGATACAAGAACCAAAATGCTATTTGTCCTCATTATGTTTGTCCTGGGCTTCATTGGAATTCTGTTTTGGATTCTTCCCCAAAGGTCTGTGACATGGAACTGATTTTGGTTCCATGGTTATTTGAGGTTTTAGTTGTGTTTTTTTTTTTTTTTTGTAGTACATTCACAAGAGCATATTTTAGATTCTTCCCTAAAGGTCCGTACCTCATATTTTGTAGTACACTTACGAGATCAATTTTATACAGAGAGATGCATAATTTCTATAGTACATTCACGAGAATTTTGTAGCGATAAAACTATGGGGACCGACCACTCCCGTACCGATAGAGTATCGATGGGCACCCGAGGCCCACTCTATGTCCCGCATGGATAATTCGAGTCGTTTAATTATTTAAAAAAATAAACCTGTGTGGGCCCGTGAACAATCAGCAGTCAATTTGATATGTATAAGCGCTCGATCCAATCTTCAATTTTTTCATTTAGATTTCAGGATTCGAAGTCTGAAAAAAAAAAAATGAATGATTGGATCGAGAACCTATACATATCGAATTGAGCTGGCATTTCATGAACCCACTCATTTTTTTTGTACAATTGAACGGCTCAGTTCATCCGTGCAGGATCAGGAGTAGGCCCCGCGTGCCCGCGGTACCCCATTCTAATTCTTCTTACCAATTGATATTGGTAAGAAGATTTAAGTTTATCTGGATGTAACTTAAACGCACTTACCGGTATCCGATAAAACTTATTTTTTACTGAGACTCTAGACAAATTTATTGATCAGAAATTACAAGGAAATTTGATTTAGAAAAGAACTGACAAATTTTCATTTGATAAACTAGAGCTCCACTGCCGTTGTGCCTTGTCCTAGCTTAGGATAGGTAAAATGGGAATCATAGAGTTTGTCATCTGGTAAATGAGCTCAATATATGCTATAGTACCTTATATTGATAGATAGAAAACATACAACATTCACGAGAGACGTCCGAGATTCTTACATAGTACACTTTTTGAGAAAATTTCTTTTATATCCCTTCGACTTTAATCAAAAATTCATTTTGGTCCTTCATCTTTTAATTTCGGCATAAAAATACTTCGACTTTCCAATTTTTTTCAATGTGGTCCTGTTGAAGGAATCCGTTTTCTTTTTGGACGGAAAAAACGACGTTGACTTCTTTTGAGGGGCATTATTGTCCTTATTGGCAGGGGCAGTGGTGGTGGAAACAAAGGAGGGAGAACTGGTGGTGGAAGGGGCAGGGCTGGAAGGGGGAGTGCTGTTGGAACCAGAGGAGGGAGCACTGATGGTGGAAGGGGCAGAACTGGAAGGGGAAGGGTCGTCCAGTGAGTACAGCAGAAACAGCAGAAAATTCAAAGCCAACATGGTCCCATACTGACCGTGGGTCATTGCATTGAATTATGAGGATCACTTTTGTTTTTGTCCAGATCCACTTTTGCTCTGATGTAATTTGCTTTACTGTGATGCATTTTGACAGACTTGGGTCATGCTTTGTTTGTTTTGGCAAGTAGGTATTTTGTATTGAATGGGTTTAAATGGTTCCAGTTGAACTGACTTTTGCTTCTGAATATTATGGTCAATGGCAAGTAGGCCAATGGGTTTGAATGGTGTCACTGTTTTTGGATTGATTTGTGAAAATGGGAAGCAGGTTTATGCATTGAATATTTTGTGTTGAAAGTGCTTTTTTATTGAAACTGTTGAAGCAGGTATATGCAAGTAGGCCAATGTAAACTGTTTTTTTGTCTTTTATTTTGGCAAAAACGTGATACTATTTTTTTGTTTGGCCAATGTGTAGACTTTTTTGTTGAAACTGTGTTGAAGCAGGTACATAAGTCAATAAGATGTTTATTTTTACTTAGTTCAGACAAATAAGCTAAAGTGACTTTTTTTTTGTCCTTAGTCAAATTTTTTTCGTATCACTTGGCTTATTGTCAATTTTTTTTGGAGATTATTGCATTCTCATGACTAGAGGAACCTAAAAAGTAAAAAAATTTGACCGAAATCCAATTTTTTTGAATAAAGACGAAAAAAATTGGCTTATTGAAATTTTTTTGTCTTTATTCAAAAAAAATTTGGATTTCGGTCAAAAAATTTTACTTTTTAGATTCCTCTTGTCTTGAGAATGCAATAATTCCCAAAAAATTGACAATAAGCCAAGTGATACGAAAAAAATTTGAATAAGGACAAAAAAGAAGCCACTTTGGTTTATTTGTCTGAACACATTAAAATTTGTCTTTTTGAAAAAAAATTATGAGTTTCGATCTAAATTTTTTACTTTTTCGATTCCTCTTGTCGAGAAGAATTAATAAGTCACAAAAGTTTCACATAAAATTAACAAATAAAAAAAAGTTAATAAAATAAGACAAAATGACTTCTAATTTGAAGGGGGACCATTTTTATACGCAGGAGGGACCATTTTTAGTACACATGTGGATAACGTGGGTTTTGATTCTCTCCAATGGACCTATGGTGAGGGAGGAGAAAGGGAGGAGGGAAAAGGACAATAATGCCCCTCAAAAGGAGTCAACGTCGTTTTTTCCATCCAAAAAGAAAACGGATTCCTTCAACAGGACCACATTGAAAAAACTTGGAAAGTCAAAGGATTATTATGCCGAAATTAAAAGGTGAAGGACCAAAATGAATTTTCAAACAAAGTCGAAGGGATATAAAAGAAATTTTCTCACACTTTTTTGATAAATAGAATATATAGTACAATCACGAGAGAGTCCAATCACTCTCCCAATCTCCCAGCTGCCCATCTTCATTTACAAGTTAAACTAAACCCAATCCTTTTCACTTCCCATTTTCAGCAGGAGAGAAAGAGAATAGGATAAACACAACTTGATAGTAATATTTTCTATAATTTTCAGTCCAACAGCCGTGAGTGAGAGATTTCTCACTTTTCTTTTTCATTCTCACATCTTCTCCTTCATCCTTATTATTTCTCAATCCCAGCTAGACACCACCAACCACCATTGCCAACCCCATCTAAGCACCAAAACAGCCCGAAAAATATATACCAGTTCTGAACAGCCACGTAACAGCTCCGAAACCAGCCCCATTTCAGTCACAAATCAGCCACCGTCCAGCTGCAAAACAGTTCGAAAACAGCCCCGAACCGGTCCCGACGGAACTCCATTGCCGTACAATCAACCCCCAAGCTAATTCACCGCCGTTCTCATCGCTCTCCGCTACAACTACCGGACCGAGGTAGTTAAAACTTACCTCCCTAAGTATATTGCTATGTAGTTGGTTAATATAGAAATTTTATGATTGTGTATGTTTCTTTTTATATTTCCGAAAAAATTGACGTAGAAGTTGAAACGGGTAATGCGAAGCATGAAATGAGTAATGTGATTTCTAAGTTGGCACCTGTAACTTGGAAAGAAAAACAAAAGAGAAGTAAGGGGGCTTACACAAGGAACCCAATATAAGTATAATCCCACGGAGAGGATTTTGTTACGATTGGCTCCTAGAAAATGCATTAATATTCTCTTGCCATGCCCCTGGTATGCATATTGGCCTAGGTACGTATTTAAGTTTATGAAATAGCTAATCTCGATCTTCCCTCGTCATAGATAGGTACTTACTGGACCTTACTTTTCTTCACCTGAAAACTTGTTTGTGTTTTCTACTTATCATCAGATTTGAGAGAGATGTCTGACGTCGACCCAAGCAGACCGTGGGCGTGGTCATGGCACATGTTTGATCGTGGTGTCCTTCCGAAAATTTTTGAACAGACCACGGAACATGGACAATGCGGTTGTTGCTCTATGGTAGCGGCGTCGGCAGCTTGCTCCGCGGCATACGCAATCATGAACGCAATGCCCCCTCTTGAATTAGCTGTACAAGAGCTGATCAACGAAGTCCCCAAATATTATGGGGATGAAATAACTATAAACAAGAATGACCCTTGCGCTTCGGCATATACAAGCACCTGCTTCAAGTACATAAAAAGGTATTGTTGGATTTAATTTTAATTTTTTTGCCGCTATGTGCTTGTACGCTAAAAGCTTTGATATATCCGTTTCTACTTTGTAACAACGTGCAGGTTCCATATCGGGATGGCTGAAGATCTTCCATATGAGGGGAGGCCGTCTGATGCTGAACTTCCACCCAATGTACGTGAGCACAATATATTAATAACAATGTCGATATATAATTTTTCACATTTTTTTGAATATCATGTTCTCATTCTTGAATTTCAATATTCTCCTTTTTGTGCGCTGATTCTATCTTCACTTGTTTTTTGTTTTTTTTTCTCTACAATTTTTTTTTTCTTTAATTGTAGAGCCGGAAGCTTGCTATCAATAATTTTACCATCTTCAACAATGGGACCACTGCTGATAATATTCGACACCTTGAGAACTGGGTGTATGTCCCCAGTGTGGAAGTTCCAATTATGGGGGATATAATTAAAGAACGTCGACCCCTCGTAGGAGAGTTCCATATGTATCCGCAACACTTTCAACGGACGCGAGATGTAAGCAATATTACTGTTAAAGTAATAATTAATAATGGTAGTGAGATCGAGCATGTATTAATATTTCGTTTCAACATCACTTAATTAATATGACTAATTAATTAAGAAAAGAACACCTACATGCAGGGAGAGAGACTCAAACTATTGACCTCTTAGTAAGATGCAATATCTTGGACAACAGAGCGAGCCCCAATTGATTGGGTTTGGCATCATCTAAAGTAGTACTAATATAAATTGATTCTGGGGCATGAGCATCTAAAGTAGTACTAATATAAATTGATTCTGGGGCATGAGAGAGAGAGAGAGAGAGAGAGAGAGAGAGAGAGAGAGAGAGAGAGAGAGAGAGATTTATGTCGATGGTCTTCTTACACAATATTTTTTTTACGAGGTCTTCTCACCAAAACTCATTATTGATTACTATTTTTAATTTTCTCCTTCCCATCGCAGGGAATCTATAGGAATGCGACGAGGGACCACTCCATTGTTGAAGACCGTATTGCCCATGCTATCCTCGTTGTTGGAATGGGATGCGGCCCCTATGGCCAAGATCCTTATTATATTTGTCAAAACAGCTTTGGTCCTGAATGGGGATTGAATGGAGGTTACGTTAAGATATCGGACAAAGAGTTTTTCAATTTCTACGACGTGGATGTTAATCCCATTTTAGTGAATTCAGGAGTTCAGGTAATTATTTGTGTTACTTCTTTTTTGAGGAAAACTAAATAGGAGTCATGTAGCATATGTATACTTAAGTCCTCTCCTATTGAGTTTGAAAATGTTTTCATCCTGAAAGTTTAAAAAAAAAAAAAAAACCAACAATACCCTTATTTAAACAAAACATATTTTCTAATATTAAACCACCCCCCCCCCCCCCCCCCCCTCAATCTCTGATTTCTTGATAAAAACAGGACGTCGGTTCTAGTTCTGGATCGAGAAGGGCATCTGGATCGAGAACGGCGTCGGTAGCCCTCGATCAAGAACGGCGGCGGCGGCGGCGATGATCTTGGAGCAAAATGGTGTGCCCATTTATTTCTTCTTTTGTACTTCACTTCACAATTATATGCCTGTTAGGTACTCTGATTAATTGATATTTATATGACGTTGTATAGGTGATGGAGCTCGAGGGGAGATGATGAAGGTGAGTTAAAAATTTATATTCTGAAATTGAAATAATGTTACGGAATTTTCATTTTATTAAAAATTTCGGAATATTACACAAAGTGATAAATGATATATCCGGGTATATATCCTATGGACTTGATATCATTTCTCAATAGGCGGGGTCACTACCCAAATAGTTGTTGGTGTTCCGCCCAATATAGATGTTTAATTCAATATTATGGTTTAACAATTTTGAGCCTGAAAACTGACTTCTCTCTTTAAAATTATTGATAATCATATCTTGTGAAAGAATCAAATTGTGTTTCGATTATTTCCCGTGTTAATTATGCAACCTTGGTGTATCATAATTCTCACTGAAATGGATTTGTTTTTGTATGAAACCCTTTCAGGGAATCAAGGTTAAAGGTGGTACTAATATCAAGTGATTTACTTTGGTGATTGCAGTGGTTGTCTTTCAATAAATCGGATTTGGGGTATGTAATATTGAATTGTGAGACTTTGTGAGTTTTCCATTTTATTTGGTGGCAGCAATGAGCCACGGGTTTGTAATTGACGCCGTTAGGCGAATATGTACTTGATTGGCACGTTTTCTATTTTATTTGGTGGCAAACAATGAGCCACGGGTTTGTAATTGGCGCCGTTAGGCGAATATGTACTTGATTTGCATGTAAATATATCCGCTTTGGAATATTAAATAAAATTAATGCTTCTTATTTTAGAAAAAGTTTTACGAACATGATTTAGTGAATGCCTCAGAGGATATTTATTCACTGGCGGGTAATGGATTTCTATATCTACAAAACCTTTCTTTATCAAAATCGCACAACAGTTCGATACATTGTCAATTTGCAAGTTTAATGGGTCCCAAATGAGAAAGAGAGAGAAAAAAAAAAAAAAAAAGAAGAAGAAGAAGATGGCCGATTGACTTTTGCAATTAATTTTAGCCTCAACTAATCCTAGCTTCTCTAGACTTGAAGTAAAATTTGCTTCCACATCGAACATGCCAACCGTCTCCTCTAAACTTATCATTTCTGTGATTTCTAGCTCAAGGCTATGTACATGCTCACCCAGACAATAGGTCTTCGTTCCTTGCATTTAGTTGATCCTGTAAGTAATCTCTAACCAATCCCATAATCAGGTCTAGATTTGTTTTAAAAAATCTCAAAATCAACATTCAATATCAGAAACCCATATAGTACTTAAGTGCATGTAAACTCTAAAACTACATCACAATCCTATGTGTTACATGATAACCGACATTAGATGGCTAAACCCTTGAATATTGACATCAACAAATTGGCGTTATCTCGGTCTGTTCTGTCCTTTATCTTTGCTATATGACTCTGTTGTGGACCTTGTTCTTTTAGTTAATTTAATTTCTGACGTACCAAAAAATATTTGACATCAACAACCTCACCATTGAGCTTAGGTACCTTAATTAATTCTTGCCAATGATATTTTCTCATGTTCTAGAATTAATACTGGTAGCCAACATATTAACAATTGACTCCTCAAGTCCTCATATTTAAAACAAAAAACAGACTCGTTCAACACACATCAACATACTTCTAGTTATCTACCAATTTCTTACAAATAGCACAAGCAACATGATGTACTCTAGCGAAGAGGAGCCAGAAAGAAAAGAAAAACTCCCCCTACATAGTCATTCCAAGGTTGCATATGGTCCTTCAAAATATCAGCTTCTTTAGTTGAAGATTTTAGCAAGCCAAAAATTAGGTAGCTAGCCTGAAATTAATTTTCCTAATTCAAAAGTAACGATGCCAACAACATTCAGTCTATGTGAAAAAGTCTCATGAGGCTAGTTCGAGGTGATTGCTCAGAATTTTCTTCTTCCTACTAAAAAAAAGAAATACCTTTCCTCCAATTTCTATCTACCTTTCACTTTCCAACCTCTGATCAACAATCACCGTTGTTCCTAAGTTAAATAAATTGCATCGCGTTGACTAGATGAGCATTACAACCTATTACTATTGTCGTGATCAGAACACAAGATACAGAATAATGTATCTTCCCTAGCATCCTCTAACAATTGAGTTAAGATACAATCAAGAGGAAATTTGTAGCCTAAATAAGAATCATCGCTGAAGCGCAAGTCATGTGCTATGAGGATGGCGCATTTAACGGCTTCCATAAGGATGTGCTTGACTGGTGGCAAGTTGAGGCGTGGAGGAGGGACCTGCAATCAGAGAGAATACTATCCAATAAATCAAAAATCATGTGCTTGACTGGTGGCAACTCAGTTGAGGGTTTTCGCTTATGGAGTTGCTTAATTAGCATGAGAGAAATGGGGCCGGCCCCGGGGTAAGCCCAACAAGTCATCGGGCTTGGGCAACCAAAAAAAATTTGTTTGTAAATATATATATATATATACACACACACTTTGACGGAAACTTGTTATAGAGGATTGTGATGGCAAGGAGCGGGGGATAAGTTCTAGCGCGGGTAGTAGTTGCTCCAGGTTCGAATCTCGTGCCGAGCAACTAGAATTCATTTTTTTCCTCACGCCGAAAATAGCTGTTGATGTCACTTGGCCCAGCTAGAAATTACTGACTAGCTTGTAATTAATCGTTACTTTCCATCTCTGTCTAGGAATTTGTTCTTTTTCAATCTCTCTTAGGTAGCAGCAGCAACCCACTTTACCTTCTTTTTTTTAAAACTCCCGTCATGGTCTAAGAGCATCCGCAATAGTAATAATCAAAACAAATAACTAAAATGTGTCACGTCAGCATTTGATTATCCATTTAGTCAACAATCAAACTTAACAACATCTACCTCTACATTAGTTATTTTTGCATCCCTAACCAAAAAAACCCTCACTATATAATGCACATTTATCCAATCGCAAACGAGTTTCAGTCACCAGGGGTGTTTTTGAGTTATTGAGTTTTGGTTATTGATAAAAGTTGTTAAGTTTGGTTATAGAATGTGTGAAATTTGGTTATTTGCTAAAAAACTTGTAACTTTGCTTATTACAATGTGGGGTATTTTTTTAGCATTGTTGTTAAATTTGCTTATTATAATAGGGATGCTCTAAGGTTTAACTTTTTTAATAATGAGCCTTAGATTTTATTCAGGTGGTCGAATTTTATTAGCATACTTTTGTATTTTATTTTTTATCTTTCGTTCAAATATTTGTACTTTTTGCATTGATCTTAATTGAAATAATTCAAATAGATAGAAATAAATTAAGATCGTATTTCAGAACATAAAACTTAATATTTTTATTTTTTGCATTTATCTTTCTTTTAAATATTTAAAATGAACAAGTTAAATATCAATAAATAAAACATAAGTTATGTTACAATATGTAGAACTTCCACATTATATTCTTCCTAGAAAAAATTTCTGTCTTTTCTGATTTATTTTTTTAGATTCCCGTTATTTGTCAGATTAATCATTTATCTCGACGAGAGGAGTGTAAAAAGTAAAAAAAATACAACCAAAAGAAAAAAAAAGGTCACTAAAGAAAACTACTTTTATTTTGCCCTTAATGTTGTTCTATCTGAATCTTTTTAAAACTTTGGTTAATGTTTTTATATATTTCTTGTTCCTTTCATCAAGATCTATAATTAATTTCAAAAATGATGATGAAAAGTTAAAAAAATTATAAAATAGTGCCATAATCGGGATTGCATTTTGATTTTGAATTTTTGATAAAATTAATGTTAAAAGCACAATATAACGTTATTTTTACTTGTTTGTTTTTTTATGAATTAATACTAAGTGGGCAACCAAGCGTGAGGTCGGGCTTGGGCAACCCAAATGTCGGGGCCGGCACTGGCATGAGCATCAGTCTCGATCACGACATTTATAATTTGCTTTCTTATGAGCCCAACATTTATTAGCTGCATGCGAGGCTAGCTGTCCATCTTGCCAAGTTTCCGGTGAAAGCCCATCGCCACCCGCATCCACCTTTTACGAAAAAAAAAAACAATGATACAAACCCACATGGGCATACCTCTGAGGAAACATAACATACAAATTAACTTGTTGGACAATTGAGGCTCGGACTTCTCTTCATAAATTTTGAAAGCTGCTGGATCTTCAAGCTATCCTTCTCAACTAATATCTGTAAATATAAGTGTTTGTACATTACAAAACAATATAGAGATAGGGCAAAATTTGTGCGTGGGTTGTGATTGGATTTCCCCTCTTCTGGGTTTTCTTTTGGCATACTACTGCTCACTACTCACCCTTTTACGGCATTTTTGTAATATATTTGTAAGAGTGTGGTATTTTCTTGAGAGAGTTGGAGAGCACACATCAGTTCTTAGATCAAATAAATCTCAGCCCTTCTTTCAACTTGTGTTTGTGTGGTCCACACACCCTTGTGTTTTATTAATCAACAATACCCATGTAAAGTTATAGGGAAAACTGCTCCCTATTATTTAGATAGTGAAGGTTATCTCACTCACCCATATCTCTCTAACCACCCCTTTTATTTTGAGAGCACATCACATGATATAACCATATCACCAACATCCACATGCACATCTCTTATTAAGTGGGATACACCTAATAGTGGTTTGACCAAACCAAACTCTTAGCCAACTTGGCCAATCACACCTATTGTTTTCTCCTCTGCAAACACAATAATTTCATGCTCAACCAAAAAAGAAACGTTAGCCAATAATAAATAAGGCAAACATAATTAACAATGAGGTATGTAAAATATGGAGGGCTATTTGGCCACTCATTCCAACATCTCCCACTTGGCCAATGGACCGAGATATTTTCAATCACTTTTCACTCCCATGAGATGTACATGTTTTCTTAAACTAGCAGATCCAATAGGCTTTGTAAGAGGATCAGCAAGCATCTCTTTAGAAGAGAGACAATCTATAGCAATCTCATTTTTTGTAGCACATCAATAACATAGTGATATTGCCGATCTATATATATATATATACACACACACACACATACATACATATGTTTTCCCTTGATCCAATCTCACCAATTTTAATGGTCTGTATAGCAGCTTGGTTATCACACATAATAGCTATTGGCTTGTTAGCTATTTCATTTATTTTCAAATCTTCAAGAAACCTCTTAATCCAAACAGCTTCAGAAGCTGCGTCGCTATATGATATATATTCAGCTTGCATGGTACTTTTAGCCACACATGATTGTTTTTTACTAGACCATAAAATTGCACCTCCACCAAGAAGGAATACATAGGCTGAAGTAGACTTACCATCATCAACATCGCCAGAAAAATCTGCATCTGAATATCCAACAACTTCTAAATTGTCACCATTACAATGATAGGTCAATTTGTAGTCTTTAGTGCCTTGAATGTATCTAAGTATCCTTTTAACAGTTGCCCAATGAAGCTCATCAGGATTACTTTGATATCTATTTACTACACTTACAACTAGCTTAACTAATATCAGGTCGAGTACATAACATTGCACACATAAGACTACCAACAGCTTGAGCATAAGGCTTGTTTTCCATTTTAATCTTTTCTTCTTCATTAGCTGGGCACATTCTTTTTGACAGAATAGTTTGTTTATGAATAGGTGTATCTAATGGATTAGATCCTTCCATGTTGAATCTTTTGAGAATTTTCACAAAATATTGTTCTTGAGATGACTTTAATATCCTTGTTTTTCTATCTCTAATTATTTGTATGCCCAATACATATATAAGACTCTTCACCCATATCTTTCATTTCAAATTGGCTTTTGAGAAAAATTTTAATCTCTTCTATTAACACAATATCATTGCTAGCGATCAAAATATCATCTACATACAATCATAAAATCATAAAGCTACTCCCACTATTCCACTGATATACACAAGGATCATATTCATTCGCAATAAATCCATACGAAGTTATAGCCTTATCAAAAGTATAGTACCACTATCTAGATGATTGCTTAAGCCCATGTAAAGACTTCTTTAGCTTGTAAACTTTATAATATTCATGACCTTCTACAATATACCCTTCAGGTTGTTGCATATAAATATCTTCTTTTAATTCTCCATTCAAAAACACAATTTTTACATCCATTTGGATGAGTTCCAAATCTAACGATGCCACAATAGCCATTAAAATCCTTATCGAATTGAATTTAGCAACAGGAGAATATGTTTCTTCATAATCTATTCCGGGTTTTGCATAAAGCCTTTGGCAACTAATCTAACCTTATACTTATCGATAGTTCCATCGGACTTGTATTTCTTTTTGAGAATCCATTTGCACCCAATAGCTTTTCTTTCTTTAGGTAAATGCACTAACTCCCAAACTTCATTTTTAATAATGGAAACTAATTCATCTTGAATTGCTTCTACCCATTTCTTTGAATCGTGGGACGACAAGGCCTCTTGAATAGTCGATGGGTCATCAATATTTTCTTCTAATCATAAAAGTAACATAGTCTTTTAACCTGAGGATGGATTTCTTTCTCTTTGAATGTTTCCAACAGTGTCAAGTGGTATAATAGAAGGTTCCGAAATTATTTCTACACTAGAAATTCTGGGCTCATTCAAACTTTCTTTTTCTTTGGAGATCTCAAATAATTCAACTAGGCTACTAGGATTTTTAGTGTCAATTTCTTCTTCCAAAAATCTTGCATCTCTACTTTCCATGACACTAATACTACCATTCCTATGATAAACAACAAACCTGTAACATCTAGAATTTTCAGGATATCCTACAAATGTTCCCTTGATAGTTTTGCTATCCAATTTTCCTCTTTGTTGAGTCGGAACTAATATGTGAGTAGAAGAACCCCATACCTTTAAGTGGTCTAGGCTAGGTTTCCTACTTGTCCATAATTCTTGAGGAGTTCTATTAATCGTTTTAGTAGGAACCAAATTGAGAAGGTACATAGCAGTTACAATAGCCTCACTCCAAAATTGTGACCCAAGCGAGGAATGACTAAGCATAGATATAATCATGTCTAATAAAGTTCTATTACGACGTTCAGCAATGCCATTTTGCTGTGGTATGTGACTCATTATAACTTGATGAATAATACCATTATCTTTGAAGAAATCACCAAACAAATCAGAGATATATTCTCCACCCCTATCGGATCTCAATATCTTAATATCTCTTCCAAGTTGTTTTTTAACTACCTTCTTAAACTCTAGAAAATTTTCAAATACTTCAGATTTCTTGCGCATCATATACAAATAACCATACCTAGAATAGTCATTGATAAATGTCACAAAATTTTCCATGCCTTTATGAGATTTAATATTTAATGGACCACAAACATCTGAATGTATTATAGGTGGCAATTCATTTGCTCGTTGACCTTTAGGAAATGGTAATCTAGACATTTTTCCGAACAAACATGATTCACAAATAGAAAAATCAATATCAATCTTCGGAATCAGTTCCATATTCATCATTCTTTTCATTTTGTCTTTGTTTGTGTGTCCTAATCTCAAATGCCAAATATAAGAATCATCAGCATAAAGAGAATCATAACTATGAGAAGAATCAACGGTATAAGCAGAACAACCAGCTAATGCATTATTATTACCATTAGAAACAATATTCAAATGGTACAGATCATCAATTTTACTACCCCTCATCATAATCCTACCATGTTTCTCCATAAAGACTTTTTTGGAACGAAAGCGCACCTCAAAATCCTTCTCATTCAAACGAGGAACTGAAATAAGGTTGCACCTCATGGTGGTTGAATACAGAAATCAGTCAAGTAGAGGTTTATATCACTAGGTAACATAAACTTCACAGTGCTAATTCCAACAACATCGCAATAACTGTTATTTCCCATGTATATGCGATGATCACCGACTTTAACCTCTTTCAATTCCACAAAGATTCTTTATTCTTCGCCACATGGCGAGAGGAAGCAGAATCCACCCACCATGCTCCAACATTCGTATCAGCCGAAAGAGATTCAGATACCACACAGACAATATCTTTGAAACCTCCAAAATTAGGCTTCCTATTGTTTTTAGGCCCACGACAATCGGCTTGAAAATGTCCAAATTTTCCACAATTAAAGCAAGATCCTTTCTTTTTAAAATTTCCACCATTCTTAAACTGTTTACCCTTTCCTTTGAAATTCTTAGAATAATTTTTCTGCTGTCCGGACTTTGACGATCCGGAAGAAGAATGAAATTTTTTTTTTCAAACTGTGGTGGCTCAGAAGTGGCAGCAGGAGCAAGGGTCAAAAATGATTTAGTAGTTTTCTTTTTAGCTCTTCTTTCAAACTCTATACCCAATAAAATAGGTAAATTTTTCACAGTTAAAGTGGTAGAGGAAAAGTTAAGAGCAACAACATCAGAATCCCAAGAAGTTGGCAAACTTTGCAAAATGGTAGACACTTGCAATCGGTTAGGAAGAGGGTTATCTAAAATGGCCGGCCAATTCTTTAGCAATGATAGACAACTTGTTGACATGATCAATGACATTTTCATCTTCTTTCATCGCAGTGCCAGTAAATCCTTCCATTAACAATTGAATGTATGTTTCAAATGAAGCACGATAGGCATTACTAATAGCATCAAACATGGTCTTAACATGTTCATGTTCTTCAAATAAATTCCGATGTCCGGTTCCATGAAAGTGAGCATTATGTGTCTAGCAGTCTTATCATCTTCAAGAAATTTTTCTACATTCTCCTATTGGCAGCACTAGAATTTTCGGGTGGTGGAGTTGGTACATCGTTGATATCGATCACATATTCAACCTTGTGGAAAAGTATGTGACAGATACGGCGCTTCCAGATTGAGAAATTAGCACCATTCAATTTTCCCGTCTTACTACGCTCCTGACTAACAGTCCTACTAGCCATAATATGAATTACTAGAGGAAATAGAGAATTAAGAAAGCTAACCGTGAAAGCACGCAAAAATATTACTATGTACCGAATTCTTTTGTGATACTGATTTTTGCCGAAAACCTCCTTGATTCTTCACCAGTAACTCCCCCTTTTATAAGCTTCGTTGAATAGCCTTCAATTGGTGGTTCAAATAGATGCAAGAATCCAGTGAAGCAAATTTTTGAGCAACGCCGAAATTGGAGTAGAGACAGAAACCCTTGAATGTTGATTTCTTGAAAGTAGAGACGGTAAATTGAGCCAGGGATAAGCTATGCACGGAACAAAGGAAATCTTGTCACCTCGTTGCTCTGATACTGGTGTTGAACAATTGAGGCTCAGACTTCTCTTTGTAAATTCCGAAAGCTGCTGGATCTCCAAGCTTTCCTTCTCAGCTAATATATGTAAATATAAGTGTTTGCACAGTAGAAAATAATGTAGAGATAGAGAAAAATTTGTGCGTGGATTGTGATAGGATTTCCCCTCTTTTGGGTTTTCTTTTATAGGCATATACCCATGTATCTCACTCACCCATATCTCTCTAACCACCACTTTTATTTTGGGAGTACATCACATGATATAACCATATCACCCTCATCCACATGCACATCTCTTATTAAGTGGGATACACCTAATAATGGTTTGACCAAATCAAACTCTTAGCTAGCTTGGCCAATCACACCTATTGTTTTCTCTTGTGCAAACACACAAAATAATTTCATGTTCAACCAAAAAAGAAACATTAGTCAATAATAAATAGGACAAACATAATTAACAATGAGGTATGTAAAATATATATGGGGGCTATTTGGCCACCCATTCCAACAAAACCAGCAGGCTAAAGCTTGAAACAAGACATTACAACGAACCAAAAACCAATGATCACAACTAGGAGACAGGATCCTAGCTCACAACCAACAAGCATACCTCAAGTGGAAGAGGACACAAATGAAAAAACAGAGAATGATTAAGCACTAACAAAAATCATGGGGGGAACGTGCCAAGCCATACAAAATTGGCGATTTTCTACTGTACCTTGACTTTTCTCCAAGAGCTGATGCAAAATCTCAACTCTGTAACTATGCTCTTGATCACTCCCTCAACCTGATCCATCTTCTGATGGAAAATCCTTGAATTTCTTTCTTTCCAAAGGTGGTAGATAGTAGCAGCAAGAGAAGCTTTACATACAGATTGTAGAAAACCTTTGCCCTTTATGTTTTGACTTAGCCACTCCAACTCTTGCAACAAACTGCCAGGGCCTCTGGAAATGTTGTTTTGACCCAAAATATGAGACCAAACTTGAGATGAAAAAAGGCAGGTAATGAACAAATGAGAGTGACTCTGTACCTCCCCAGAACAAAGCACACAAATATTAGTATCAATGATCCCCCAAGACTGCAATCTGCCATGTGTGGATAACCTTTCCAGAATTGCTAACCATTCAATCACAGTCCATCTAGGAACTGCTTGTTGGAACCAGACTATCTTATGCCAAATAAAACCTTAGGGAAAGGCCTTCTAAACCCTTGCCAAGCAGACTTGATAATGAAGATCCCATTACCATTTAAACTCGATGCTCTTACGAGCATAGCTACTCTTTAAACTCGATGCTTTCTACTAACTGAAAAGCCAAAAAAACCAATTAAAACTAGGGCAGTAAATGAATTGAGTTGTTTCTGAACTGTTCAAAACTCGACTCGGTTAAGGCTCGTTCGAATTCTAAATAAACCAAACATGAGCCTTATTTTTAGGGGTACCCCTAATGCCACGACCCTTTCTTTTAGTGCCACGACTTTTTTTTTGATCTCTAACAGCTTTGCCCCCAATTACAAACCCACTTCTCTCGCCTCTGGTAACTCATTACTTTCCTTGTACATTCTTCTTCTCTCTTTGATAGATTGCATTTGTTTAATTCACGGCCATTCTCCGATGGAGAGGCTGGATCCAACCTCTTCACCCGCGGAATATTAGACCTCGTCAAGAACTTTTTTGGTGGTGCTTGACATCTAAGATTGTCATTGCCGTTCTTGGAATGGAATCAATTTTAGAGGGAGATGTGAGAAAATTGGGTCTTGTAATGTTTTGCTCCTTCTGTTGTTTGAGGAAAATGTTCTGATTTTGAGTTTACTTTAAAATGACAGAAGTATTTTTAAACTTTGCTGCTATTACATGCATTTATACTGGAAATTGGATCATGGAAGAGAGCCTTGGAGAAGGAGACAGAAACAGAGAGAGATATTGTCTGGTTAGAGTCTTGGAGAAGGAGACAGAAACAGAGAAAGAGAGAAGGAGAGAAAAGTGGGTTTGATGTGTACTGTGCAGTAACAGGAAAAAGTTCTGAAGCATAAACAGAATTGAAAGAAGCATAAACGAGTGAAAGTGCCTGTACAATTCCATCAAAAAGAAGTAGAAAGTGTTTCTACACGATTTGGGAAAAAAGAAAGTGCCTGTACCAAAGAGGGTATAACAGTAAATAGGAAGTAAAATTCGTGGCCCTAGAAGAATCTATCGTGGCAGTATAATTTCCCTATTTTTAGGCTCATTTTATAAATAAATCAACCATGAATCGAACAATTTTCGGTTATATTAGGCTCGCAAACCTGGAGTATATCCATATCATGGCAATTTTATGTATGCACATAATGAATATTTTAAAACTTGTTCCACAATAGGTACAAAATACCAATTTTCCACCACCTATTGTGGTGCGTTCATTGCAAAAATCGGAACTGTTTATCTTGTAAGACCTGCAAAGTAGTATATTCATAATCACCAAGCCATGACCGCAATCACCACTTTAGCATCGCGCAACCACGATCACTACTCCACCACAACCACAATACATGGTAACCATTCGTAAAAGTAAAAAATAATCACTATAACTAATGGAAATAAAATTAATTCATCTTTTGTATTAATTCAATGATTAATATGTTTATCAAATGTTTTTTTTTTAAACTCAAAATCGGAGCATAAATATTGTACAGTACATATGGTACAAGCCTTTTGTTTACTAAAGTTTTGACGCCAATAAAAACAGTTTTGACATTATCATTTTTTTTCTTAATTTTTAATCAAACGGCACCTAAATAGTGAGATGTAAACAAGGCCATGGAGATATATGTCTACTATATCTAATGAGAGAAACTTATTTCTCGCGCAGTTGTAAACAATTTATTTATGGAGTTGTGCAATCTTAGTCGTTTGATTTGACAATTAATAATTTGAATTTTTAAAAAACTATTTGTGTGAATAAATTTTTTCAAATCCAGACAGTTCAAAACACTTTTATACAGCCAGATTGAGCTCGTTGCTATGTAAACAAATATTTTCTCGTGTCTAATTTTCTCAGGCAACCATATCTGATAGGGCTAGAGGACATTTGAGCGAATTCATCTTCTTCAAATTCTCCGAATTAACTCTCTCGCTCTCGATCACGAGGGTCTATGGCGAAGGCGGCGTACGCTTCAGAACTCCCGTTTTACGTGCCTACTGGTCCTATTGTGTCCGGACCGCTATTCGAGAAGGCATCCGATGTACCACCGAGCTCCACCACCGAAAACGTGCCGGCGTACGCTTCGGAACTCCCGTTTTACGTGCCTACCGGTCGTATTGTGTCCGGACCGCTATTCAATGAGGTACACGAAGAAGATGTCACCACCGCAAACAACCCACCGCCTCCAAGTACCACCCCAGAAACCGATCCTCTTTCTTATCGATCCCTTCTCCCTCCCGAACCTCTGTCCTCGTCGTCATCTTACTCGCCGTTTGGTTTCTACGGAGCCATCGATGTGGATCCGATGATCGAAGCCTACAACAACATGCCCGACTACCCAAACAAACCTCCCAAGGTATACAAATTGTGAATCTATTACTATTATTAAGAAAGAATTTGGGGTCAATTTCTTATATTATTAATCGTCCCCTTTTTCATCTAGGGTTTGGTGGAGGACTGAAATTGTATATTTTTTGAGAATCAAGTCGATAGATAGTATATTAAAGGAATTTCCCCTGTAGACCTAAATGAAGTCCGCAATGTTAAATCAAGAATATGGGCTTTGTGGTTTATGTTTGATCAAACTAATTGTCCCCTTTTCATCTAGAGTTGGTTGGAGGGCCTTGAACGGGATTTGAATTTTAAAATAGCACGAGCACGAGCCCTTGGTTGGTATCCTCCCCACACTTCCCAACAGCAGGATGAGGGGGAGGGGCATGGAGAAGGAGAAGAACAGCCGACCAAGAAGCCTCGTTTTTCCAGAGTGCCATATGTACTGCCTTCTCCCGAAGTACCACGGATTAGAGTTCGTAACTTCACCAAGGAGGAGAGGGAGGTTTACAACAAGATGGTCTTTGAGAGTGATGTATGTATACATACGTGTCCAATATGTGTATGTTCAATTGGATCTTTAATTTTCATTGTTTCCTATACATACATACAGGGTTTTGATTGTCCTTACGTTCCCCCTGAGATTGCTATCCCTGGTATCCTCAAGCCAGTTAAGGTGGAACAGCTGAAGGGCTTGGAAGATATGGCAGACTTAGCTATGAAACTCTACAACGACCAAAATGTATATGCACGCTCTTTGGTTCATTAACGTCCTTCATGTTTTTGACTATGTTTCTTGTTATTAGTTGTAACTTAGCTCGTTAAATTGTAGAACACGTCGTACCAGTTTGTCAAGGTCATCAAAGCCAATATGAGGTGGGATGGAGGTAGTACATATAACATTACCTTCCAGGCCAAGGACGACACAACTTGTTCTCCTCCACAGAACTTCCAAGCATGTGTGACTAAATTTATGGACAACACTAAGGTCCTCTTTTGCAGGGTTGAACAAGTATCCAAACCACCCGGAGGTACAAATTGTTTCATTTGTTTTTCTTTTATGCTGCTTTCGAATTCATGCCATGGCTCTTGACCACTAGTTGGTCCCTTAACTTGTTTTCTCCCTTTCCATGTTATTGGCCTTTTTCTTTGTTCACTGCATTGTTGCACCTTTCACAAAGTGAAAATCAGCTGTTGGTTTGATGGAAGCTGGAAAGGAGAAATCATTTTGCTTAACAAAGTTGCCTTCATGTCATATCATTTGCTTTCTGAATAATAATTCTTTTAACTTTATCCTCAAACCAGATAAAATGCCACGCTAGTGTTGTTTACAAATGGTAGGAAGAGAACCTGGATTCGTTCAGCATATTCAAAATTGTTTTCCCATCCAACATCTAGTGTTTACATTTGTCACCTTTGGTAATTGTTCTGTGTTCCTGCGCCATTGTTTATCTTGAGTTTCCCTTTCCACGAAATACATGCCTCTGCCCAGTTTGTCATAATGGCCGTAAAAATACTTCAGTAATTTGGTTTAGTTATTCCTCTTTGCATGTTATTCCAAACCATGAAAACCCAAAGTTATATATGTGGACTATGAACCTATGGTATATTTGTTAGCAAAGTTTGATGTTTTGTGTGTTGTCTCTCGCGTTCCTTCCAATATGATTTGTGTTGTAAATTTTGAAGCAATCATAATTCTCAATGCAAAGATCATCCTCCCCAACCCCCCTTCCCTCCTTTTTTTGGCTGATTTAACAAGCAATTGTTCCTCAGTGAACTACTATATTTTGGAACGTTTAGGCGGTAACAAAGAAGAGGATCTCTACATATCGTTACTGTGGTGAAAGGATTTGATGTTTCTGTGTATTAGAAATTCACTTGCCTATCTTCTGTTTGGTAAAATGTCAGCTAGTATTTTTTGATATTAGAGTTTCAATGCAATTTTATGAACTAGAAGTTGAGGCACACAAATTTTGTATCGAGATCATAATCTATACATAATAGTATCACTATTAAAGCATCATAAAATCATCAATAAGCTCTCATGCACCTGACTGTATTTTTTTACCTTGTTTCTTTTATGGGGAACGAGCTTCAGTGATGTAATGACTCCGGAAAAAGTGAAACGAACCAATGAAGATACCGAACATAACACCAAAGGAAGGAAATATATGATTCTTGGAAAAACAGAAGTATATGATAGTGAATCAGGTGACTAGGCTAAATGTAAACACAAAAACTTAAGAATCGAATGCGACTGCATGAATTACCATCCATGTGGATAGATAACATGATTGAAATCAACACACTTCTGGGTGTCATCTGCAAGTGATCATTAATAGTCGGGTAATCGAACAAAAAGTTCCATTCCATCCTCATTCATTTTCTTCACATGCTCCAATTGAGGCTCTGCCTTTGGCAGCACAAAATGTAGTTGGAAAAGGGTAAGGTTAGTTGTGAAATCCGTGGTTTGGATTTTCATGGAGAGCCCACTAACGTATTAGTAACGGAAGCAGTACTGGAAACCGAAGCAGGTTCGTTGACTCGGGGGATGAATTTAATAAGGGGGTTGTCTGATAGTGTGCCATCATTTTTCCTTTGATAACTTTCCATTGTCTTGCTATCTTTGTTCTTTTGTGTTGCTTTGTTTTGTGTTATTTCCCCTTGCTCTTATTTTCACCAACTTAGAGAAAGGAAAAACAAAATGTATATGTACATAGAACACCATTGGCATTTATTTACTTGCAATCACCGCAACTATTGTAGCATTTTTAGGATTTATGAGTCAATTAGATGCCTAGTTGAGGGAAAAAACCTAATTTATCTCAACTTAACTGCCAAGTTTGTTCCAATGACGTGTCATTTAATTCAACTGCACGGTGCTTATTACTTAAGAGACAACCAAGTACTCTACCTACGGAAAAAGCACAAGATAACGAAAAAAAAAGTCGAACTTCCTTTGTTTTTGTTTTGTTGTGCTACCTAAGGTCAGTCTTGTGCGAGCTAAACTACTGTAGAGAGTTTATTGAAACCATTGATTTTGGTAAATAATATCGTCATTTTTCTATATGGCAATCAAAGTCTCTACCAGCGAAAAGAGCACAAGATCATGGGCTTGGAAAGAAAAAAAGTCGAACTTCCTTTGTTGTCCTTGTGGTGTGTTACCTAAGGACAGTCTCGTGCGAGCTATACTACTGTAGAGAGTTCATTGAAATCATTGATTTTGGTATATGTAGAATCTTCTGAATGCGAAACGACTTTTTTGTAGCTGTACAATGGATAGAGACTCTTTTGAAGCCATGTTCCTATTGTTTGCATGAATATAATTGGAAAATAAGTTCACATCATATCCAAAAGACCACCTTGAATATAACTGCGAGGAGACCTATGCGTGGGGGGCAATATTTTGTGAGGGAGTTAATAAAACTGCAAGGTGGGAATGAATTTTGGTTGCCTGTATGTGTAAAATGGTGTAAAGCAATGATTATTTAGTGATGCAGTTTTTTTTTTTTTTGGGTCAAACGGAATTTATTTAGTGATGCAGTTGATTATGTTTTAGGAAGCTTAAAAGGAAGTAGCAATAAGTGTAATGTTCATCAACGTTGATAATGGTGTACATCTACATTGAGTGTTTGCCTTAAAAAAATGGCAATTGTGTGGTTGGAGTGCTTGTGTGAAAATTCTTGAGGATATTGTAAACCATGTGGGCTTCTGAATAGAATATCTTAATCGTTTACAGATTTTTAATGTTTTTTTTTTTTGTGTGTGTTTTTAAGACTTGTCAATCTCTTGTGCTATTTCGCAGGTCCTGAAGTGACATCACAGTAATTTCGCGGTGTTTGTTGAACTTGCGAATCTCCTGTGCTATTTGCAGGTCTCCGGGGGAGAAACATAGCGGCCACAGAAATGTAGTAATACACGCATGTAGTTTTGTAGTTATGTTAATGGAACTCTTGTTACTATCTTTGGATTGAAAGCGCAATTACTTTTAACTTTGTGGTAAGTGTACTGACAAACTATGTACGCATGTTATGGGCTCGTTTGTCGCAATAGTGTTACTGTGTTCCAAATATTGTGAGTTGAATGTAGCAGCACTGTGGCAACGTTAATGGCAAATGTTGTGTGTTATAGAGCTAAACTCAGCTGACACAGGAAGCAAAACACTGGTCTAGGTTTTGAGGGGGAGGCTATCGCCTCTCCCCCAGCTACACCGCCCTTCCACCGTAAACTCACCCTCTCCAAATAAGCATCCTCCCTCTACCCCCGCTACAACTCCCTTCCACTGTAAACCCACCCCCTCCAAATAAGCATCCTCCATGCCCTTCCACGGTAAACCCACCCGCTCCAAATAAGCATCCTCCATCCCTCGTCTCTGTCGGCTCCGGTCCTCTGCAGCTGTAGTCTGTAATGATCTGGTGACGGCCGCTCCTCTCGTCCGCGTATCAACCTCCACTGCTCCATCTCCCTTTCCCAATTCAACAGGTTGTCCTTTTGCTTCAATCACCCCCCTCCCCCTTCCGGCTTTCCCCACCCCGACTGATCGAAACTTTCTTTGTCCTTCCCCCTTCCATCTTTTCTCTCTTCATTTTCCCTTTCCCCGTCCAGTCCGAACAGCCATCTCGGGTCTGACTTATGCGTGAATGTCTTGTGCTTTCATTTGGGGTTCCCTGTTTTGTTCTTTTCTTGCTGGTTCAGGTGGTATCGATCAAGTGGCTCGATTGAAGCGGTGGCGCTATTTGTTGGCCGCCCCCGGCTGCAGTTGTGATTTATTGAGATGCATGAGTTGAAGTTTTCTATGTTTTGTTACAAGTTTTCAGTTTTAATTTTCTGTATGTTAGGGGTGGGTAGATAAACATTTGTGGCGGTGGTTTCTTTGCTGTTAATTGTTCATAGTTCAATAACCATAGTTGCGGTGTGATTTTTCATTTTCACTATAGATTTTGCATTGTAGTTGGCGTATGGACCACCTAGTGCACGAGGTATTTCCCATGCACGCAGTGCTCTCTACCGGAGGTGCAAAAAAAATCACTAGGTTGGCATCGGTTGGTCTCTGTGGGAAGCATCGCTCATTGTAGAACTACTATGATGGCTGAACATTGACAAATAGCATGTGAGGCATAAACTCAAGGTAAAAAATGGCATGACAAAACCAATTAAAGCATAACAAAAACCATTAAATGTATAACTAAGGCATAACAAAAAAATTTGGTACCTATAGAACTTGTAATTGGTGGGGAGGGAAAAAAAAAAAACCCTTTAGCCCACCCCCTTCAACCACGGTTAACATTTTTATCCTCTACATCTCATATCTATATCTCTTCCACGTTTAACAAATGCGAAATAAATTCAAATAAGGACATAATTCTCAAATTAAGTTTAAGTTAAGGTAAAAGAATGAAGCCTAAGTAGATAGTAATACTATTTTATTATTATTATTTTTTTAAAAGATGTCCTATGGAGAGAGATAAAGAAATTAAAAATGACAGAGGAAATCTCACGACCTGTGACTCGAACCTGGGTGTTCACCATGAAGACAACTTTTTTTCCGCTGGACCAAAGTCAATCATCTGTTTTAATATGAGAAGCTTTTAGTATTTAATTTTTAAAATAATATATAAGTTTCGGTGGGCGTATTCTCCGTGCACACAAAACAGCAGCATTTTTTGCCCTGATCTTCGCATTGGTTCAAATGCTCGATCTAAACAGATGAGATTCAACATATTGTTGATTTAATCATTGTCACCAAATTTGGTCATAATCAGATGTCGGCAACCACATAATTGGAACACATTTGGTGCTTCCAGAAGCCGTTAAAGTCCCATACTGCACCAATCGTCGGCCGCCTCAGCTATTTTTTTCGAATCAGGACCGTCTATGTTTTACGTAACAAAGATTTGAATACTTTTGCCAAAAATGAATTAAATCTCTTATCAATGCATACTTCATCAGATGTAAAATGTCATTCTAATAATGAATCTACATCCCAATAAAAGGGCATTCTAAACCCAATAGACCTAAAAATTTATGAAAGTAATTAAAACACTAAGCAAAACAAAATGGACAATATCGGTCGTCGTGATTGTGTTGCGAACGTATAGATTTTAAAGGAAGTTGTTCAATATTTTTTCTTGATGACCGATCTAAACCGTTAAGATTCAACATCTTATCGATTCTATGTTTGTCACCAACTTCTATGATAATCGGATGTCGGCAACCATATGATCGGAACACATTATATGCTTACGTAGGTATTAAAGTCCTATAGTTCACAACTCGATGACCGCTTTATCTATTTCTTCAAAATCAGAACCGTCTATCTCGTGCATAAGAGAGATTACATCATTCCTGCCAAAAATAAAGTAAATTGCTTATCGTTACAAGCTTTATCAGACATCAGTTATCATTCAAATTTTGAATTTTTTACAAATCGAAGAAGTTCATAAGCCAGAATAAACCGGATGGAGCCGAAAAATTCCAAAAACAACTAAATAATCAATAACAACCAAATCCACGGCCTTGATTATTAAAAATAAATTATTTACCGAGATCCGTTACCCTTTACTTGTCAACATAATCGCAAAACACGTTTACATTTTAAAATTTTTCCCTATTTTTCCACATAACCCATGGTTAAACCTTTAAAAATAAATAAATTTAAAAAACTGACAGTCGGGAGACAAGTGGGGACAAGGGGACATGTGTCGTATTGTTATGCTTCTATGAGGTTACGGTCATGCCTTTTAGTGGTTATTCTTATGCTAGTTTGTGGTTTTGTTATGCTTTATTCCTTTTATGATTCTTGTTATGTCAGCCTTGGTTATTGGTTATGCTTTTAAATGGTTTCTGGTATGCCAATGTTGTCATAACTCAACAATTACTCCATTTAATGGTTTCGTTACTTCAATTGGGGTTTATGTTATACCAGTTTGGGAAATGTTATACTCATGTTATGCCTTTAACTTCAGGTGTTATGCCTTTTCAGGTTTCTTGTTATGTCATTTACTGATTTTTGTTATACCCAAGTTTTTGACCGGTTGAGGTTACAGGTTTTTCCAGTCACTTTTGGTCAAACTTGTGGCGTGGCAAAATCTCGTCCGTCGGTTTGGTTATGCTCTTTAGTGGTTTGATTATGCATTGTTATGATTCTGTTATGCGTGTAAGGGGTTTTGATTATACTAATAATGATTTTGTTATACTAAAATTACGGTGTCTCCAAAAAAAGGGGAGACACCGAAGTCATTGCCTAAACTCAAACCTTACTAAACCTTTTACCTCTAGAAACCAAAACCAAGTCACCAGTTTGGACTAGATTTGGTTTTCAGTTTTTGGGGTGTTTGAAACCGAATCGATCGGTTTTGGATAATGTAGCCAAGGACCAGCTCTGACCGGAAAAAAAAACAATGATCGAAATCGGTTCGAGGCGGTTCCGTCCGATCAGTTTTTTTGGGGTTTTTGGTCCAGCGTTATTAGTGAAATGGACGGTTGAGATTGAGATGGATGGCTGGAATTTGTTATTCATTTTGGGTTTAAGATGGATGATTTTGATTGATTGGTCTAAATTAGTATGGTTTTGGGTATATCGGCTCAGTTCAGAGAAATTTTCAGGCAATCGAGACCAAACTGAAAATTAATCAGTTCAATTCGGTCCAAACCGAAGCTGACCAAATACCCCGACCGAAAACCGAACTAATCTGTCAATTTTTTTGACCAGCCGGTTTATCTTTCGCCCCTAGTTTGTTCAATCAAGAGAAATAGTAGAAGAAACAAAATAGTACATGGTTTCAGTAATGTTTGCAGGGGGGATGGGGTAGCAGGGCTATTCTCTAATCAGTCCTTGGATATGTAAAAGTTGGACAAATCTAGAGAGGCAAAATCTAGACGGAGGATTCCCATTCCCCCAAACACCCTTATTTGTATGCAAGGAGTGCAAGCTGTGAACACTTTTCACATTCACAAGATTCTTCGTCTTCCACTCTTTTAACATTCACTATAATACTTACCTCTTTTAAGCTCTGTATGCAATAATACTTCATCTTGTACCCCCAAGTTTCTCTCTCTTTCTATTTTTTTTCTTCAAATAAATGTGTTTTGAAATTATATTATAAACGGTTTTCTTATTAACATGAGCACTTTGACGTGCCTAATGTTCTCAAGTCTAAAATACCAACAATTTTGATCATCAAAACGGATCAAGAAAGACCCGGTATTCACCAGGACAAGACCCTCCCGTCCCTTTAAAGTATTGTGTTATTGTTCAAGTTTGTGATTGATACAGACTCACTTATTTTTTTTCAAAGAAAAGAGTAGATTATTCATTTTATATAAAAGTTTGCTTTTACTGTAGGGCATTCGTTCAATCAATCAAGAGAAATATGTCGTCTTCTTCTTCTTTTTTGAATAAAGATAAAGAGAAAAAAGCTAGGGAAATATTGGAACGACGTAGTTTTACTCCTCCATTATTGAAATGACGTTTTAATCGTACACGCAGACATAAGCTTAACAGCATCACCAAACTCCGTTAATTCAAACAAACAAAAAAAGAGAAGAAAGAAGGAAATTGATATTCGCGCTCCAAAATTTACTGCAGGCGCTCCCCTTATTGTTTTTACACTGTGATGTTGCTGGCAATATCACAGTGTAAAAACAAAAAAACACAAAATATACACTAATGTTGCCAGCAACATCACAGTGTAAAAACAAAAAAGGGAGCGCCTGCAGTAAATCTTGGAGCGCGAAAATCAGTTCCCAAAAAGAAACTCCGTCTATTCTGGTTTTGCCACAAGACTTTTATATATGTGTCTCATCTTCTACATAGTACATGATATTCACGAGACTTTTATCTTTTACCGTACCTCATATTCTATAATACATTTATGAGAGTTTTTTTATTTAGAGATGCATAATTTCTATAGTATATTCATGAGATTTTTGTAGCGATAAAGCCAAGGCCGGGACTGATCACTCACATACCTATAGGGTACCGATGAGCACCCAGGGCCCACTCTATTTCCCGCATAGATAATCCGAGTCATTCAATGATTTATAAAAAATAAACCCAAGCGGGCCAGTTAACAATCAGCAGTCAATCTGATATGTCTAAACGCTCGATCCAATCTTCTATTTTTTCATTCACATTTCAGGATTCCAAGTTTGAATGAAAGATTGGATCGAGAATCTACATATATCTGATGGAACTGGTTTTTGATGGACCCACTCAATTTTTTTAAAAATTATTGAATGGCTCAAATCATCAGTGCGAAATCTGAAATATGCCCCGCGTGCCCGTCGGTACCCCATTGGTATGCTATTGGTTGGTACCAATAGCAGGGTTCAAAATTACCTCATCTTCTATAGTACATTCATGAGAGTACTTTTATACAAAAAGATGCTACAGGTACAGATGTAGCAACACAGATGGTTTGGAAGGGTTTCAAAAAAAATGATCGGAGCCGCTAATTTTTATTTTAAATACTTTGTTTATGATCCCTATAAACATTAAGTTTATTTGGATACTGGTAAGAGCATTAAAGATACATCCAACTTTGTTTCAGAATCAGGCAGATGGTTTGGACAAGTTCCAAAAAATGATCATAGTCGCTCATCTTTTTCAATTAAAATACTAATTAAGTTTATTTGGATATTGATAAGAGCATTTAAAATACATCTAACATTGTTTCAGAATTCAAGCTTAAATTCTGAAAGAAAGTTGGATGTATCTTAAACCCTCTTACCGGTATCCGATGAAACTTATTTTTTATTGGGACTCTAAACAAATTTAAAGATCTCAAATTACAAGGAAATTTGATTTAGAAAAGAACTGACAAAATTTTCATTTGATAAACAAGAGCTCCACTGCCGTTGTACCTTGTCCTGCCTTAGAATAGGTAAAATGGGAATCATAAAGTTTGCCATCTAGTAAATGAGATCAATATATACTCCTACTATAGTACCTTATATTGATAGATAGAATACGTAGTACATTCATCACGAGAGAGAGTCCGAGATTCTTACATAGTACATTTTTTTGATAGATAGAATACATAGTACAATCACGAGAGTCCAATCACGCACCCAATCTCCCAGCTGCCCATCTTCATTTACAAGTTAAACTAAACCCAATCCTTTTCACTTTCCATTTTCTGCAGGAGAGAGAGAGAGAGAGGAGAAACACAACTTAATACTAATATTTTCTTTACTTTTTAGTCCAACAGTCGAGATAGAGAGATGTCAGCATTTTTCTGCATTATTCTGTTGTGTTGTCACTCTATGAATAAAGTTGAACAGTTCTCTAGCTATTCTCCAATCAACCCGTGGATAAAAACTCTCCATTATTGTGTTGCGTTGTCACTCTGTTGGTAAACGTTGGACAGATCCTAGCTATTCTCCAATCAGCCCTTGGATTATCAAATTCTTCATTATTGTATTTTGTTGTCACTCTGTGGGCAAAATCTAGACCGAGGATTCCCATTCCTCCCAAACACCCCCATTTGTAACTTTGTATGCAAGGACTAAGGAGGACTGCAAGCTGTGAACACTTTTTCACATTCACGAGATTCTTCATCCTCCAAATTGGTCAAGTTGGTCTTCTCATCCTCCTCCCTCAGTGGAGGCAGGAGTTCGAGTCCCGGGTGGGGCGAGGGTGGGGCTCAAGGTTATAGACAGTCTCGGACCCCATGTGAACTAACCTACTAACTCATTAACTCCCCTATACCCGTTGATGTATAAACCATGACCAAAAAAAATTTATATTCACGAGAAGACTTTTGCTCCTTTTAACCTCTATATGGTATTTCATCTTTTAACTCATTCTCTCTCTTTCAATGTTTTTCTTTTCCAAATAAATGTGTTTTTTTTTCGCGGGGTGATGGGATACAAGAACCAAAATGCTACTTGTCCTCATTATGCTTGTCTTGGGCTTCATTGGAATTCTGTTTTGGATTCTTCCCCAAAGGTCTGTGACATGGAACTGATTTTGGTTCCATGGTTATTTGGGGTTTTAGTAGTGTGTTTTTTTTTAAATTTGGTTGATCGCTTATCTACCTGTTCAATATATAGCACAATACTCTATTCAAGGCTATTGTCCTTATAAAAAGAAAAAAAAGTGAAGAAAATTCTATGGCAAAAAAGTTTCTCTACAAAATCTTCCGTTCAAGTTGGTTATTCTTATCTTTATCATACCGTGTACGGCACAAATGGGAGATAAAAGAAACATCATCGGTGGATGATGCTGTTGATACCGTTATCATGCGGTTGGACAGATTATCAAATTCTTCGTTATTTTGTTGGGTTGTCACTTTGTGAGGAAAAGTCGGACAAATCTCTAGCTATATTCGAATCAGCCCTTGGATCATCAAATTCTTTATTATTGTGTTTTGTTGTCACTTTGTGTGCAAAATCTGGACAAATGATTCTCATCCCCCCCCGCCCCCCCCCCCCCCCCCCCCCCCCCCCCGCCCCCCCCAAACACTATGCAATGACTAAGGAGGACAGTAAATTGTGAACACTTTTCACATTCACAAGATTCTTCGTCCTCCACCCTTTTAACATTCACGAGAAGACTACCCCTTTTAACCTCTGTATAACTGTGGAAAAAAAAAAAAAAAGAAAACTTCAACGATGTCTAAAATACCAACGGTCTTGATCATCAAAATGGATCCCGAAAGGCTTGCTATTCACCAGGCCCTTTAATAGAGTATTGTGCTATTGTTCAAGTTTGTGATTGACACAGACTCACTTATTTTTTACGAAGAAAATAGTACATTATTCATTTTATAGAAGTTTAGTTTTACTGTAGAGTGTTCGTTCAATATTCAATCAAGAGAAATATATCTTCTTCTTTTTATTTTTATTTTTATTTTTTGAACTAAAGAGAAAAAAGCTAGGGAAATATATCTCGACAGTGTGGTTTTTAATATCTAGTCAGTGTTACTCGTCCACTATCGAAACGACGTAGTTTTACTCCACCGTAATTGAAATGAAGTAGTTTTTTACTCCTCCACTCAAACATAAGCTTAACAACAGCACCAAACTTTGTTAATTCAAGCAAACCTATTCAGGTTTTGCCATGAGACTTTTATATACGTATCTCATCTTCTATATAGTACATGACATTCACGAGACTTTTATCTGTGACCATACCTCATATTTTGTAATACATTTACGAGAGCATTTTTATATAGAGAGATGCATAATTTCTATAGTACATTCACGAGACTTTTGTAGCGACAAAGCAAAAGGGACCGACCTCCCATACTGAGAGAGAGAGAGATGTGTCATCACTTTTCTTTTTCATCCTCACATTCTCGAGATTCTTCGTCCTCCAAGTTTATCAAGTTGGTCTTCTCACCCTCCTCCCTTAGTGGAGGCAGTAGATCGAGTCCCTAGAGGAGCGAGGTTGGGGATTAGGGTTATAGACAGTCTTTGGAACCCTTGTGAACTAACCTACTAACTCATTAACTCCCCCATACTCGCTGATGTATAAACTATGGCAAAAAAAAAATTATATTCACGAGAAGACTTGCCCCTTTTAACCTCTGTATGGTACTTCATCTTTTAACCCATTCTCTCTCTTTCAATGTTTTTTTTTCCCCAAATAAATGTGTGTTTTTTTTTTTTCACGGGGTGATGGGATATACAAGAACCAAAATGCTACTTGTCCTCATTATGCTTGTCCTGGGCATCATTGGAATCCTGTTTTGGATTCTTCCCCAAAGGTCTGTGACATGGAACTGATTTTGGTTCCATGGTTATTTGGGGTTTTAATTTTAATTTTTTTTGTACATTCACGAGAGCATATTTTGAATTCTTCCCCAAGGTCTGTACCTCATATTTTGTAATAAATTTACGAGAGCATTTTTATACAGAGAGATGGATAATTTCTATAGTACATTCACGAGACTTTTGTAGCGATAAAGTTAAGGGGACCGACCACTCCCATACTGATAGGGTATCGATGGGCACCGGAGGCCCACTCTATGTCCCGCATGGATAATTCGAGCCATTTAATTATTTAAAAAAATAAACCCAAGTGGGCCCGTGAACAATCAGTAGTCAATTTGATATGTCTAAGTGCTCAATCCAATCTTCAATTTTTTCATTTAGATTTTAGTATTTGAAGTTTGAATAAAAAAAAATGAAAAATTGGATCGAGAACCTATACATATCGGATTGAGCTAGTTTTTCATGAACCCACTCATTTTTTTTGAACTGTTGAACAACTCAAATCATCCATGCGGGATCAGGAGTAGGCCCCACGTGCCCATCGGTAACCCATTGTTATGCTATTGGTACAACCAATAGCAGGGTTGAAAATTTGATTATGCTATAGTACCTTATATTGATATTGGTAAGAACATTTAAGTTTATTTGGATGTAACTTAAACGTCCTTACTGGTATCCGATAAAACTTATTTTTTACTGAGACTCTAGACAAATTTATATATAAAAAATTATAAGGAAATTTGATATAGAAAAGAACTGACAAATTTTCATTTGATAAACTAGAGCTCCACTTCCGTTGTGCCTTGTCCTGGCTTAGGGTAGGTAAAATGGGAATCATAAAGTTTGTCGTCTAGTAAATGAGCTAGATATATGCTATTGTACCTTATATTGATAGATAGAAAACATACAACATTCACGAAAGTCCAAGATTTTTACATAGTACATTTTTTTGATAAATAGAATATATAGTACAATCACGAGAGAGTCCAATCACTCGCCCAATCTCCCAGCTGCCCATTTTCGTTTACAAGTTAAACCAAACCCAATCTTTTTCACTTCCCATTTTCGTAGGAGAGAAAATCAACTTAATATTTATATTTTCTTTACTCTTTAGTCCAACAGCCGTGAGAGAGAGTCATCACTTTTCTTTTCATTCTCACATCTTTTCCTTCATCCTTATTTCTCCATCCTAGCTAGACACCACCAACTTCCATTCCAACGCCGTTTAAGCACCGAAACAGCCCGAAAAATACCAGTTCTGAATAGGCACGTAACAGCTCCATTTTAGCTCCGAAACCAGCCCCATTTCAGTCACAAATCAGTCCAGAAATCAGCCACCGTCCAGCCGCAAAACAGTCCGAAAACAGCCCCGAACCGGTCCCGATGGAACACCATTGCCGTACAATCAATCCCCAAACTTCACCGCTGTTCTCGTCGCTCTCCGCTGCAACTACCGGACTGAGGTAGTTAAAACTTACCTCCCAAAGTATATTGCTATGTAGTTGGTTAATATAGAAATTTTATGATTGTGTATGTTTCTTTTTATGTTTCCGAAAAAATTGACGTAGAAGTTGAAACGGGTAATGCGAAGCATGAAATGAGTAATGTCATTCCTAAGTTGGCACCTGTAACTTGGAAAGAAAAACAAAAGAGAAGTAAGGGGGCTTACACAAGAAACCTATTATAAGTATAATCCCACGGAGAGGATTTTGTTACGGTTGGCTCCTAGAAAATGCATTAATATTCTCTTGCCATCCCCCTGGTATGCATATTGGCCTAGGAACGTATTTAAGTTTATGAAATAGCTAATCTTGATCTTCCCTCGTCATAGATAGGTACTGGACCTTACTTTTCTTCGCCTGAAAACTTGTTTGTATTTTCTATTCATCATCAGATCTGTCTGACGTCAACCCAAGCAGACCGTGGGCGTGGTCTTGGCACATGTTTGATCGTGGTGTCCTTCCGAAAATTTTTGGACAGACCACGGAACATGGACAATGCTGTTGTTGCTCCATGGCAGCAGTGTCGGCAGCTTGCTCCGCGGCATGGACAATCAAGACCGCAAGGCCCCCTCTTGAATTAGCTGTACAAGAGCTGATCAACGAAGTCCCCAAACATTATGGGATACAAGAACCAAAATGCTACTTGTCCTCATTATGTTTGTCCTGGGCTTCATTGGAATTCTGTTTTGGATTCTTCCCCAAAGGTCTGTGACATGGAACTGATTTTGGTTCCATGGTTATTTGGGTTTTAGTTGTGTTTTTTTTTAGTACATTCACGAGAGTATATTTTTAGATTCTTCCCCAAAGGTCCGTACCTCATATTTTGTAATAAATGTGGTTTTTTTTTCACGGGGTGATGGCATACAAGAACCAAAATGCTACTTGTCCTCATTATGCTTGTCCTGGGCTTCATTGGAATTCTGTTTTGGATTCTTCCGCAAAGGTCTGTGACATGGAACTGATTTTGGTTCCATGGTTGTTTGGGGTTTTAGTTGTGTTTTTTTTAGTACATTCACGAGAGCATATTTTGGATTCTTCTCCAAAGGTCCGTACCTCATATTTTGTAATACATTTACTAGAGCATTTTTATACAGTGAGATGCATATTTTTTAAAATACATTAACGAGACTTTTGTAGCGATAAAGTAAAGGGGACCGACCACTCCCATATTGATAGAGAGAGAGAGAGAGAGAGAGAGAGAGAGAGAGAGAGAGAGATGTCATTACTTTTCTTTTTCATTCTCACATATATTCTCGAGATTCTTCGTCCTCCAAGTTTATCAAGTTGGTCTTCTCACCGTCCTCCCTCAATGGAGGCAGGAGTTCGAGTCCCGAGAGGGGTGAGGGCAGGTCTTAGGGTTATAGACAGTTTCTGGACCCCTTGTGAACTAATCTACTAACTCGTTAACTCACTCATACCCGCTGATGTATAAACTATGGCAAAAAAAAAATTATATTCACGAGAAGACTTGCCTCTTTTAACCTCTCTATGGTACTTCATCTTTTAACCCGTTCTCTCTCTTTCAATGTTTTTTTTCCTAAATAAATGTTGTTTTTTTTTCTCGGGCTAATGGGATACAAGAACCAAAATGCTATTTGTCCTCATTATGTTTGTCCTGGGCTTCATTGGAATTCTGTTTTGGATTCTTCCCCAAAGGTCTGTGACATGGAACTGATTTTGGTTCCATGGTTATTTGAGGTTTTAGTTGTGTTTTTTTTTTTTTTTTGTAGTACATTCACAAGAGCATATTTTAGATTCTTCCCTAAAGTTCCGTACCTCATATTTTGTAGTACACTTACGAGATCAATTTTATACAGAGAGATGCATAATTTCTATAGTACATTCACGAGAATTTTGTAGCGATAAAACTATGGGGACCGACCACTCCCGTACCGATAGAGTATCGATGGGCCCCGAGGCCCACTCTACGTCCCTCATGGATAATTCGAGTCGTTTAATTATTTAAAAAAATAAACCTGTGTGGGCCCGTGAACAATCAGCAGTCAATTTGATATGTATAAGCGCTCGATCCAATCTTCAATTTTTTCATTTAGATTTCAGGATTCGAAGTCTGAATAAAAAAAAATGAATGATTGAATCGAGAACCTATACATATCGAATTGAGCTGGCATTTCATGAACCCACTCATTTTTTTTGTACAATTGAACGGCTCAGTTCATCCGTGCAGGATCAGGAGTAGGCCCCGCGTGCCCGTCAGTACCCCATTCTAATTCTTCTTACCAATTGATATTGGTAAGAAGATTTAAGTTTATCTGGATGTAACTTAAACGCACTTACCGGTATCCGATAAAACTTATTTTTTACTGAGACTCTAGACAAATTTATTGATCAGAAATTACAAGGAAATTTGATTTAGAAAAGAACTGACAAATTTTCATTTGATAAACTAGAGCTCCACTGCCGTTGTGCCTTGTCCTAGCTTAGGATAGGTAAAATGGGAATCATAGAGTTTGTCATATGGGACCATTTTTATACGCAGGAGGGACCATTTTTAGTACACATGTGGATAACGTGGGTTTTGATTCTCTCCAATGGACCTATGGTGAGGGAGGAGAGAGGGAGGAGGGAAAAGGACAATAATGCCCCTCAAAAGGAGTCAACGTCGTTTTTTCCATCCAAAAAGAAAACGGATTCCTTCAACAGGACCACATTGAAAAAACTTGGAAAGTCAAAGGATTATTATGCCGAAATTAAAAGGTGAAGGACCAAAATGAATTTTCAAACAAAGTCGAAGGGATATAAAAGAAATTTTCTCACACTTTTTTTATAAATAGAATATATAGTACAATCACGAGAGAGTCCAATCACTCTCCCAATCTCCCAGCTGCCCATCTCACTACAACAAATTCTAGATCTGGCTACCAAATTTTTTGTCACTACATGTTAGTTTTTTGTCACAACATAGGTATAGTGGTGAAATATTTTTGTCACCCTTTTGTCACAACAACCCCGTGGTAATAAGTTTGTTGTGACAAAATTTCAAACTCCTCACAAGAAATCAAATTTTATGGTGGCAAAAAGATTTTGTCACAAAATATTTCACTAGTAGTGACACAATATTTCATCACAAAAATGTATTTATTTTGTTACCATTAGGTTGATGTATGTCACAATAAATTACTTCTACAAGGTATGAAACTAACATTGGTAACAAACGATTTTGTCACAAAAACTCAAACTTCGTCGTTAGAAAGTTATTGTGGCAAAACAAACTTATTACAATTGGTACTCTATTTTCATCATTATAAAGTTGTCGTGAGAAAATACCCATTCGTCACAAAAAAAAGAAAAAAAAAGAGAAGATAATTATCACAATTATTTTGTCACAATTTCGCAACTAATTCAGAACCTAATTTCAGTAATCCTGTATATAATTAGGAATCCCATAACTTCCGTTCACCATACACAAAATTCAAACAAAAAATTGACTCCAACTACTAGAACAGGTAGTCTAAAGTTAATAAATGAAAATTTTATTAATTAACACAACATCAAGAAAGAATAAATTGAAATTCATTAATTGTACTCCTCACACATAATCTACGTGTTCACTCATCTTTAAAAAGAAAGCTACAAAAAAAAAAAAAAAAGTAAAAAATACAATGAATGACCGTAACATAGTTCAGTTGTCCAGCTTCCTTCAATGTCCCAAAAGAGTTTGGGTTGCCTAGCGCATATATGCTGCATTAAACAACATAGGATATAAGTTAGAATAACGAAGGTGCTGAGATTAAGGCTATCTTAGTCGATTCTCAACAAGAAAATAGTAAAACAACAAATAACATGAAATCACCTTAACGATCGATAATACAACCACAAGGCAGAACACCGACCTTATTAGTGATGGAACACATTTCTTTGTTCAATTGTCTTGAGTTCTCCACATCTGAAGTAAGGAGATAGAAACAGAAAAGATAATTCTACCAAGTGTCTGTAGGTACCGAGATCTGTTTACAGCATAATTCTGCCACCACCTACGAGTCAAAAGAATATCAAGTAAAGAGATGAACAGGTAAGGTTGAAGCAAGGAACACTATGAAGTATTGCCGACTATATCAATTCTATGAAACTTGTATTAAATTACTATCTATACCAATGTTCCACCACTTAAACAAAGGAACACTTGTAGTAGGGCAGCTACAATCCTCACCTATACATTTTGCTTCATCGCCAGTCATTTCAAGATGTTTCCGACATCAATTATAGAAGTAGTGTTTCTTACACCCAATTCTCAATTTCAGCAACTAAGACGTACTCATATGTCTGATTCACATTTTCAGCTAACACCACCAAATTTCGGCAGGTAACACTAGTTTCCTACACTTATATCACAGTTTCAAGCACTAAAATCAGTCTCTTGTACAAATATTTACAGCAACGAGAGTTTAGTTTCAGTAGTGAAGAACACATTTTCAGCAAAATAATCAAACTGCATCATGCATGCTTGCAAGCACTTTAAAGATGTTAATAATGGCATGCTCGAAGAAGAGAGTTAAAGAGCTAGCTTACACATAATATGGGGTACTCCCCACATGGCTTAAAAGATCATGTCATATTTTTTCACGACTAAGTTTATCCACTCATATCTATGGACCTATAGCGACAAGAGATAGATCTTCATCCACATTATTCAAGCAGCAAGTCAACATATTTTATATATCTAATCTGACATGAAATCGAGCAGTAATTAACAATCTGGACTGCAAATATCGGACATCGAATATGACAATGCTTCAAACAAGATGGTTACTATGGATTGATTAGTCCAGAGGTTAACTAACGGAAACGCCCTTGGAGGGGCACATGTTTGAAAGTTTTGAAGAGGTTTCTATGCCTATTTCTCTTTCCAGAAAAGTTTGTTGGCATTTTCCTTAGCCAAACTTTGACTTTTGGTGAGAGAATAACAAAGAAAATGGGAGATTTGGGGCTGCCCAATATACAGCAGCAGCAGCCGAATAAACAAAGGAAAAAGCACTTGTTGACTTTAGTGGAAGAACCAAGAAAACAATGGGAGGAAAATGGGCTGCTCAAATGCAGTCACTGTTCTCGGTAAACAGGATAAGAAACAGGGGAGGAGAGAGGCGAGAATCTGGATCTCTCAAAAAAGGGGCAGGTTACTCTCTTGCCCTACATTTCTAACATTTCACTTTAAATACTACTAGCATTCTTACGTACAAAGAGATATGGGCTTTCCCAAACACTTGGGCCCACTAAACAAAAGAAAATAAAGTAGCCCACTACAAAATAACATTTGGCCCAAACACAAACATAACACTTGACCAATTACAAAAAGATAATAGCAAAGCATTAATTTTAACACTCCCCCTTAATGCTTTGTTGTAACACCCAACATTTCTCTAAGATATTGGAACTTATCCTTTGAAAGAGCTTTGGTGAAGATGTCCGCCACTTGGTCTTCGGTTGCACAATACTTGAGTTGAATCTCTTCATCTTCCATGGCCTCTCGAATGAAGTGATGCTTGATGGCAATATGTTTGGTGCAGCTATGGTAGACGGGATTCTCTGTCATTGCAATTGCGGATTTGTTGTCACACAAAATTGGGGTAGCTTCTCCTTGCTTTTCACCAACATCTTCCAAAATCCTCCTTAGCCATATTGCTTGAGACGTTGCCAATGATGCCGACACGTACTCGGCCTCGGCGGTAGATTGCGCCATGGTTTGTTGCTTCTTAGATGCCCATGAGAAGACACCCGAGCCAAGAGAAAAAGCATATCCGGAAATGCTCTTCATATCATCGACACATCCGGCCCAATCACTATCACAAAATCCTAACAATTTTGCATCAACATTCTTCTCATACAAAATGCCATAATCAATTGTACCTTGTAAGTATCTCAAGACCCTCTTAGCCACTCCAAAATGAGTTTGGCTTGCATTGTGCATGAATCGGAATAACATGATTGTAGCATACATGATATCCGGCCTTGTGATAGTCAAATACAACAAGCTTCCAACCAAGCTTCTATAAAGAGATTCATCCACCTTTTTGCTTCCATCTTCTTTTGACAATTTCTCATTCACAATCAAGGGAGTTGCAACCGGCTTGCATTCTCTCATCTTGAACTTCTCAAGAAGAGTTCTTGCATACTTTCTTTGACAAATGAAAATATCCTCTTTGCTTTGATAAATTTCAATGCCCAAGAAATAATGCAAGAAACCCAAATCACTCATTTCATACTTCTTCATCATGTCTCTTTTAAAATCCTCAATCATTTTCATATTGCTACCGGTAAACACCAAATCATCAACATAGATAGAAACAATGAGAATACCGGTATTACCTTGCCTCTTGATGTACAAGGTTGACTCGCTTTTGCTTCTTTGAAATCCTCTTTCATTGAAGTAAGAGTCAATCTCACTATACCATGCCCGGGGTGCTTGCTTTAGCCCCTATAAAGCCTTCTTCAATTTGGACACTTTTTGTTCCTTGCCTTTGACAATGAATCCTTGAGGTTGATCAACAAACACTTCTTCCTCCAATACACCATTCAAGAAGGCCGATTTCACATCAAGTTAATACAAGAACCATCCCTTCGATGCCGCTAAGGCAACAAGAGATCTAATTGTGTCATGTCGAGCCACCGGTGCAAATGTCTCTTGAAAATCAATTCCGGGTTGTTGAGAATACCCTTTTGCAACAAGTCTTGCTTTGTGCTTTTGAATGGAATCATCGGGGTTGAGCTTTGTTTTGAAAATCCACTTCACACCAATAACTTCTTTGTCTTTTGGCCTCTCCACCAACTCCCAAGTTTTGTTCTTCTCAATGACATGAATTTCCTCTTCCATAGCTTTCTTCCAAGCTTCCTCCTTAATTGCTTCTTCAAAGGTCTCCAGTTCAACAACACAAAAATTACAACTCGCATCACATCACTAAGACTTTTCATTCTTCTTGGAGTTGAACTTGGAGATGAGGAACTTGAGCTTGATGGAGAAGTTGGAGGAGTTTGATTTGGTGCTTCAAGATCATCACATTCTTCTTCTTCTTGACTCTCTGGTTCTTCATAATTGAAAGGGACTTGGTTTTGTACCACATTTCCCTTCCAATCCCAATATGCCTTCTCATCAAAGAGAACATCTCTAGAAATAATCACATTGTTTGTGTTCAAATTGTAGAGTCTATAACCCTTTGATTGGGAGCTATAATCCACAAAGATACACTTTTGACTAGTTTCATCAAGCTTGCTTCTTTTTACTTTTGGAACATGAGCATAACAAATGGATCCAAAAACCTTCAAGTGATTCACGGATGGCTTTCTCCCACTCCAAGCTTGAAATGGAGTAATATTTTCAACGGCCTTTGTTGGGCATCGAATCATCAAATAGACCGCCGTATAGACGGCTTCACCCCAAAAGGTCTTGGGCAATCCCTTCTCATGTAGCATTGATTTTGACATCTCCTCTATGGTTCTATTCTTCCTCTCGGGCACTCCATTTTGTTGTGGAGTGTACCCAACCGTTAATTGCCTTTCCATGCCAATGTCTTCACAAAATTTATGAAATTCATTTGAAGTGTACTCACCACCCCTATCACTTCTCAAAACTTTCATTAGATAGCCACTTTGTCTTTCCACAAGGCTTTGAAACTTTTTGAAAATTGAAAAAACATCGGATTTTTGCCTCATGAAATAAACCCATGTCATTCTAGAAAAATCATCAATAAAAATGATAAAGTACTTATTACCTCCATGAGTTTGCGTATCCATAGGCCCGCACACATCGGTATGAACAAGCTCCAATGGTGCTCTAACCCTCCACGTATTGTCTTTTGGAAATGACTCCCGGTGATGCTTTCCAAGTGCACAACCTTCACAAACTTGCTTGACTTCATGAATAGTTGGCAAGCCATACACCATGTTCTTTTGTTGTAAGTTCTTCAAGCTTTGGAAATTCAAGTGCCCAAATCTTCTATGCCAAAGCCATGAGTCATCTAGCACATCCACCTTCAAGGCCACATACTTGGAATAGCGAAAAGTGAGGGGGAAGCTTCTATTCTTCTCCATCTTGACTTTTGCTACAACTTGCTTTCTCCTCCCTTTGTCATAAATCTTGCAAGAGTCTCCTTCAAATTGAACGGTGTACCCATGCTCTACAAGTTGCCCAACACTCAACAAATTTTGCTCCAAGTCCGGAACAAGTAGCACATCCGAGATATTCTTTGTACCCTTCTTTGTCTCTACGGCAATAGTACATTTTCCCTTTGCTTGGACTAAGGTACCATTCCCCATCTTTACTTGAGAATTGGAGGAAGTATCGATCTTCACAAAGATACTCTCATCTCCGGTCATGTGGTTACTACAACCACTATCAAGGAACCATACATCATTCTTTTGCTCGGAAGCCGCTTGACAAGCATAAAACATGCACCCTTCGCCTTCTTGCTCTTCGGAGTAATTAGCTTGTTGATTGTTTGTGACTCGGCAATCCTTTTTGACATGCCCAAATTTGTTGCAATTGTAACATTGTGGCTTCCCTCGAAACCAACAATCTTTATCAACATGACTTCCCCTTTTACAAATTCCACACCTTGATTGAGTGGCCTCATCATTCTCTCTTGCTTGAATGTTGTTTCCCCTTTGAAAATTGTTCCTTCCTCTTCCTCTTCCTCTTCCTCTATCATTTCCACCTCTTCCTCGTTCAAAATTTCCACCACTTGAAAATTGCCCTCTAGATTGACTATGACTTGAAGGAGGTCCTTTCCCATGGGTCTTTGGGGTACTAACATTAAGCTTAGATTGAAAGGCACTTTCAATTGACTTTTCGGATTGCCTATTCAATCTTTGCTCAAATGTCTTAAGGGAACCCATCAATTCTTCGACACTTAAGGTAGCTAAATCTTGAGTATTTTCAATAACGGCAACAATAGGATCATACTTTTTCGGCATATTAATCAAGATTTTCTCAACAATTTTTTGAGTAACAACATCCTCCCCATAGGTTTTCATTTGATTCACAACATCCATAAGTCTAGAAAAATAATCATTCAACAATTCACTATCCTTCATTTTCAAATTCTCATAATCTCTTCTCAATGATTGAAGTTTAATGGTTTTCACCTTCAAATTGCCTCTATACTCATTGTAAAGAATATCTCATGCTTTCTTAGCTTTAGTTTCATTGATGATTCTAGGAAAGAGGTTGTCGGAAATACCTTGTTGAATCATGGAGAGGGCTTTTGCATTCATCCTATTATCCACCTTCAATTGTTTCTTTTGCTCATTTGACAAAGCCACCTCCACACCTTCATAATCTTCAAATCCATCTTGAACATATTCCCAAACATCATTTGACATGAGTTGGGTCTTCATCTTCACACACCAAAAATCATAGTTTTCTCCATTGAGAAGTGGAAAAGAAAGTGGTAGAGCTCCCATGTTTTGATTGCTTGAACTTGCCATTGTTGTAGACTTTCTAGGGTTTTGTTTCCCCTGCAAAAATCTTCACTCTCAACTTGTTCTTGGTCCAACAAAGCTCTGATACCACTTATGTTGGCATTTTCCTTAGCCAAACTTTGACTTTCGGTGAGAGAATAACAAAGAAAATGGGAGATTTGGGGCTGCCCAATATACAGCAGCAGCAGCCGAATAAACAAAGGAAAAAGCACTTGTTGACTTTAGTGGAAGAACCAAGAAAACAATGGGAGGAAAATGGGCTGCTCAAATGCAGTCACTGTTCTCGGTAAACAGGATAAGAAACAGGGGAGGAGAGAGGCGAGAATCTGGATCTCTCAAAAAAGGGGCAGGTTACTCTCTTGCCCTACATTTCTAACATTTCACTTTAAATACTACTAGCATTCTTACGTACAAAGAGATATGGGCTTTCCCAAACACTTGGGCCCACTAAACAAAAGAAAATAAAGTAGCCCACTACAAAATAACATTTGGCCCAAACACAAACATAACACTTGACCCAATTACAAAAAGATAATAGCAAAGCATTAATTTTAACAAAGTTGAGCTAGCAGAAACAATTTTTGGTTCAGTTCAAGCCAATGTAAAACTTGATAGAAGTAAACAGGAATAAAGGCCCATTAGCATCAAAAATCACCACGACTCTTATTCTTGCCGGATACACAAAAATCTCGCACTACTTAGTCCAACTTTGCAACTCCTCTATGAAGACTCTAGGAACAAGGGAAATATGACACCGATTGTTTTACTTTTTGGTTTTTCCCCCGAAGAGTACTGAAGGCGTACCGTAAGTGTAATCAATCTACACCAGAAGTGATAACATATATTATTTGGAAAAATAAACACCTAGACCATTTAACTAAGACCAGTATCATGTATAAGCCCATTACATGTGGATTGGAGAAAAAAAAAACACATGCCCATTACTGACAAGTAAAGCAGAACAAGAAAAAATCAAGGATGTTCATACCGATTAACAAGAAAAACTACATTATCATAACGATATCCGAATAATTGGAACTCCATCATCCATTCTCTCTCAAAATTACTGCTATTGGTGTCTTGAATCCCGATCCTAAAAGTTAAGGTGCATGTAATATGTATTAGTATTTCAAAGTTTAAGACAGGTAAGTTGTTTGTGTGTTCGAGTGTGATCGAATCTCTCTATTCCCATCACCCAACATAAAACATCACCTGTTACCCAAATTAGTAAAGTGTGGTTCGCGGTCATAGGAAAAATCAAGTGCTTGTGGTTGTGGCTGTAGCAAACCTGAATATTGCAACATTTATACAATACTTCTGAATCAAGTGCTTGTGGTTCTATTTCATTTTTAGATCTAAATCGTAGCAAGATTTTAGGGCTATACCATCACAGTAACATTTATACAACACTTCTGTTTGTGTGAATTGCACATGTAAAATAAAATTGCATCCGAATTGGATCTATCAAGACCAGAAACATTAGTATATAAACAAACCCAAAAATAAAAACGAACCACGATACCGGGACTCGAACCCGAAATCCGAGATGCACTTGATTGACACTCGATGCAAGAGCCGATGCCAGATTCTCCAGGTGGCCGTTGGGTGCATAGAGGATCCACGTCCAGTGGAGGATTTTAGGTACCTAAAGTTCCCAGGTTGCTACAAAACCCTGAGATCCATTGCCCCTCATCACTACGAATTGATGCAATTAGGGCTTCTGAAACCTATTTTTTCATCCAAAAAGATACGGATGCAAAATAATAAAAAAAAACTAAAATTAAATAAAGAAACAGAGATAGGGATTAAACCTAAAACCTTTCTATGTTAAGAAGACGAAGAGATTAGAGATTAACGACTTACCTCTTGGATATTAGCGAGGGGAGGCAAGAGTTCACAGTTCAAAGATCCCAGAACCTCGCTCACTGTTCTAGGATTCCCCTGCGCATCTCCATTCTGAAACAAGGGAGAGCTAGAGAGATGAATCTATGAGAGCATCTCTTATGCACCCTCCATTCCTCTATTTCTCCATTTGAGAGGATCGTTTTTGGAGGAACTATCATTCCAACCCATCCTCTATTTTCTCCTCTATTTGAGATGCTCAAGTTTGGTACTTCAAATATGGAGGATAGAAAAAAAAATGGAGGATCTCCTCCATTTCACTATTCACCCTCACCAAATTCCATTTTGTTCATCAAATTAGTTTTGATTGCTCCGTTCCGGAATCGAAATAAGAACTTATTTTTTGTCTAATAATAAGGTGTGTTCCAGAAAATGGTGAATAAGTACTTATATTTCAAAAAGATAATTTTAAGCTCAAAAATCACGTGCTTACGCAAATAATTTTCTTATCGCTATGGATCTTGTTTGATAGATCTCATTGAGATCTTTAATACGATGCAAAAAAAAATTGAAAAATTATTTTTCATTTACATTATTTTTGAGTTTGAAAATGTGAAAATAAGCTGCTTATTTGAGTTTTGTGGAAGAAAGCTCCAAAATAAGTACTTATAAAATAAGAAGGGTTCCGGAACCGAGCCTAATCCTTTATAAAATTGGTACCAATCAAAAGATATGTACAATATCTACAAAATAAGACCCGTATTGAGTATTTTTTTTAATGAAGTTAGAAAAATGAAAATTTGAGTTTTTGAGGGAAAGTGGAGAAGTTTGAGATTTGGAATGAGTTTTTAAAGAAATAGAAGTTGAAATAGAGTATTGGATTGGAGTTAGATTTCCTCCAAAATCACTTTTGCAATAAAATATATTATTTCGATGCTCTCAAATGAAGAAATGAAGGCAAAAATAGAGTATTGGATTAGAGTTGCTCTGAGAGAGCGCTGGTGCGAAGAAGCGAGAGCATGGCGGTTCTCTGTGGAAGCGAGAGAGATAGAAGTAATGAAAGGGGGAAAGGGATAATTTTTACATGTGAAACGGTGCCGTTTCTATTCCTTTGCATCTTCTTTTTTTTTTTCCCCATCCCGCCCTTAGACTTTTAAGTATTTAGATGCCTGCCAAAACATTTGCAGAAGGATAGATGCTCTACACTTGAATATTGCAGAGCGTTGTTCGACACGTCTCGCTCTTTGCTCAATTATTCGAACTATGTTTATTGTAGAACTCATCAAATTGAATCGATCTTCACGCAAAAGCTCAAATTGATCGGACACCCATAAGTACCTCATTGAAACACTTTTATTTGAAAAAATAGATGAGTCTAATCATTTTATGCATGACTACTATTTCAAGGAGGTGGTTATGGATGTTCGATAAACTTCATTCTGGGTATGAATGATCTGCTCTATCAGACTTAAAAGCTAGACGGTTCCGATTGCGAAGAAATACCTCGGGCAATGTTTGAGTGGTGCATTATTACACTTTAATTCCACTAGACGTATTAAATGTCTTCCGGCCACGTGGTTTTCGATATTCGATGATATCCGATTCGGGTGACACTCATAGAATTGGTAAGATGTGAATCCTAACGGTTCAGATCAATTGATATAATAATAGATTCATCAATGACCTTTAAAATCTATATGTTCAACTTACTTAGTAACTAACATAGTCTTGTGTTGTAGTACGTTGAACGTATGGTAGCCACACAACCAGGATACAATCATGACGATCGAGACCGTTGATTTCATTTTGCTTGTTGATCAAATCTTTGACGTAAATTTTTAGCTCAATCTGGTTTAGAAAACCCTTATTTATAATAAACTAAGTCTTGTGTTGTAATTGAATGTATAGTAGCCCGCGAGTGAGACACAATCATGACGATCAAGACCGTTGATTTTGTTTTGTTTGTTCATTAAATGATTCAAGTGAATTTTTGGCTCAATCGGGTTTAGAAAGCCCCTTCATTGGGACACAAATTCATTAACAAAATGGTATTTTTCGTTTGATAAAGTTTATAATGATATGCGATTAACTTCATTCGTAAAACAAACAATTTATTTAATCCATATTATATAGGAGATAGATGGTTCCGATCGCAACTAAAAATTCCCAAGCTACATACTAAATCGCAACCTAGTTTCTGGTCCAAAATTTACATTTCTGAAGACTATTTTTTACTAGTCGCAAAAAAGTTAGTTACAAAATCTCAAATTTGTTGTAGTGAACATTTTTATTTTGCAAGGAAGTTTTGTTAAACTTTATTGCCGGAAATTTTTTATGACAAAAATATTACTTGGCATGACTCAATTTCCACTAATTAAGGGGATTAAAATTCCCCACCATAGTTGTTGTGACTAACTATTGTGACGAAATTAATATTGTTACCATAGCTCTCATTTGTATTTTTGTTGCCACGCATGAAATTTTATCACAACAACTAATCTATTGTGACAAATAATTTTGTCGCAAGTACCTACATCAATAGCAAGGAATATTTTTTTGTTCCTATAAGTACAATCCAAAATTTTTGCAACAAACTAAATTGTAGCAATAATAATTTTTTGTTGTGACAAACGATTTTGTCACGGTATATCCAAAACAATCCTTTATTGTGACAAAATTATCGTGACAAATTTATTATGTGGCAAGATTTAATTCCTGTAGGCGGAAAAGTTTCCCGCCATACTTGTTATGACAAAATATTGCAACAAAATTGATTTTGTCACAATAACTCCACCTTCGGTGGCTTGATGCTACAAACCTATATTTCGTCACAACAAGTGAACATATTGTGACAAAAATCATTTTGTGGAAATTATTTTTGTAGCGAGAACTAGAATTTGTTGTAGTGTCTTCATTTACAAGTTAAACTAAACCCAATCCTTTTCACTTCCCATTTTCAGCAGGAGAGAAAGAGAATAGGATAAACACAACTTGATAGTAATATTTTCTATAATTTTCAGTCCAACAGCCGTGAGTGAGAGATTTCATCACTTTTCTTTTTCATTCTCACATCTTCTCCTTCATCCTTATTATTTCTCAATCCCAGCTAGACACCACCAACCACCATTGCCAACCCCATCTAAGCACCAAAACAGCCCGAAAAATATATACCAGTTCTGAACAGCCACGTAACAGCTCCGAAACCAGCCCCATTTCAGTCACAAATCAGCCACCGTCCAGCTGCAAAACAGTTCGAAAACAGCCCCGAACCGGTCCCGACGGAACTCCATTGCCGTGCAATCAAGCCCCAAGCTAATTCTCCGCCGTTCTCATCGCTCTCCGCTACAACTACCGGACCGAGGTAGTTAAAACTTACCTCCCAAAGTATATTGCTATGTAGTTGGTTAATATAGAAATTTTATGATTGTGTATGTTTCATTTTATATTTCCGAAAAAATTGACACCTGTAACTTGGGAATGTTACAGTTCCGTGGTCTGTTTAATTTTATGATTGTGTATGTTTCATTTCATTTTGAAACGGGTAATGCGAAGCATGAAATGAGTAATGTGATTCCTAAGTTGGCACCTGTAACTTGGGAAGAAAAACAAAAGAGAAGTAAGGGGGCTTAGTGGCTTACACAAGAAACCCATTATAAGTATAATCCCACGGAGAGGATTTTGTTACGGTTGGCTCCTAGAAAATGAATTAATATTCTCTTGCCATGCCCCTGGTATGCATATTGGCCTAGGTACGTATTTAAGTTTATGAAATAGCTAATCTCGATCTTCCCTCGTCATAGATAGGTACGTACTAGACCTTACTTTTCTTCACCTGAAAACTTGCTTGTGTTTTTTACTCATCATCAGATCTGAGAGAGATGTCTGACATGGACCCAAGCAGACCGTGGGCGTGGTCGTGGCACATGTTTGATCGTGGTGTCCTTCCCAAAATTTTTGAACAGTCCACGGAACATGGACCATGCGGTTGTTGCTCAATGGTAGCGGCGTCGGCAGCTTGCTCCGCGGCATACGCAATCAAGACCGCGAGGCCCCCTCTCGAATTAGCTGTACAGGAGCTGATCAATGAAGTCCCCAAATATTATTGGGATGAATTAACTATAACCAAGAATGACCCTTGCGCTTCGGCATATACAAGCACCTCATTCAAGTACATAAAAAGGTATGAATGTTGGACTTAATTTTTTAATTTTAATTTTTTTGCCGCTATGTGCTTTCCACTAAAAGCTTTTTCTTTGGGTTCTCAATAATCGCATTAATTAATTAAGACTATATATATATATATATATATATATATGTATGTATTCTCGAATTTTGTAACGACTAACAGGTTCCATATCGGGATGGCTGGAGATCTTCCATATCAGGGGAGGCCGACTGATGCTGAACTTCCACCCAATGTACGTGAGCACAATATATATCCATGTCGATATATAATTTTTCACACTTTTTTGAATATCATGTTCTCCTTCTTGAATTTCAATTAATATTCTCCATTTTGTGCGCTGATTCTATCTTTACTTCTTCGTTTTTTGGGTAAGGTATTTTAATTTTATTTTTCTTTGTAGAGCTTGAAGCTTGCTATCAATAATTTTACCATCTTCAACAATGGGACCGCTGCTGATAATATTCAACACCTTGAGAACTGGGTGTATGTCCCGAATGTGGAAGTTCCAGTTATGATGGATAAGATTAAACAACGTCGACCCCTCGTTGGAGAGTTCCATATGTATCCGCAACACTTTGAACGGACGCGAGATGTAAGCAATATTACTATTAAGTAATAATTAATAATGGTAGTGATCATCGAGAGCATGTACTAATATTTCGTTTCAACATCACTTAATTAATATATATGACTAATTTTTGTTGACAAAAAATGATAATCCTTTCAATTCAGTTACCCGATCAAGAGTAGCCCGCCCGACGAAAGGTAGTAAAAGTCAAAACTACCCTCCACATCCATATTGCATGCCCGAGAAAATAATAAGGGTGTTAACGACAAAGTAAAAATTAATCGACGATCGATTTGGTTAGGAATAGGATTTAAGGTGTTTGGCACCATCTTTTTTTTTTTTTCCCCGGACATTACATCAATTGTGGGAATTCATAAAACAACCAAGTCCAACAATTCAACCAATACAATAAATAAGCCCATTGTAGTGTATAGACAAAGAAAGAAAGAAAGAAAAAGCTCTTTAAGGAAAGAACACCTAGATACAGGTGGAGAGGAACTCTTGACCTCTTAGTGAGATGCAATAGTCTTGACCAACAGAGCTAGCCCCAGTTGGTTGGGTTTGGCATCATCTAAAGTAGTACTAATATAAATTGATTATGGGGCATGAGAGAGAGAGAGAGAGAGAGAGAGAGAGAGATTTATGTCGATGGTCTTCTTACACAATATTTTTTTTACGAGGTCTTCTCACCAAAACTCATTATTGATTACTATTTTTTCTCCTTCCCATCGCAGGGAATCTATAGGAATGGGACGAAGGACCACTCCATTGTTGAAGACCGTATTGCCCATGCTATCCTCGTTGTTGGAATGGGATACGGCCCCTATGGCCAAGATCCTTATTATATTTGTCAAAACAGCTTTGGTCCTGAATGGGGATTGAATGGAGGTTACGTTAAGATATCGGACAAAGAGTTTTTCAATTTCTACGATGTGGATGTTAATCCCATTTTGGTGAATTCAGGAGTTCAGGTAATTATTTGTGTTACTTCTTAATTTTTTGAGGAAAACTAAATAGGAGGCATGTAGCATATGTATACTTAAGTCCTCTCCTATTGAGTTTGAAAATGTTTTCATCCTGAAAGTTTAAAAAAAAAACACCCAACAATACCCTTATTTAAACAAAACATATTTTCTGATATTACCTAATTGCCCCCTCCCCTCCCCTCCCCGCCTCAATCTCCCATTTCTTGATAAAAACAGGACGTCGGTTCTAGTTCTGGATCGAGAAGGTCATCTGGATCGAGAACGGCGTCGGTGGCCCTGGATCAAGAACGCGGGCGGCGGCGGCGATGAACTTGGAGCAAAACGGTGTGCCCATTTATTTCTTCTTCTTTTTTACTTCACTTCACAATTATATGCCTATTAGGTACTCTGATTGAGGTTTATATGACGTTGTATAGGAGATGGAGCTCGAGGGGAGATGATGAAGGTGAGTTAAAAATTTATATTCTGAAATTGAAATAATGTTACGGAATTTTCATTTTATTAAAAATTTCGGAATATTACACAAAGTGATAAATGATATATCCGGGTATATATCCTATGGACTTGATATCATTTCTCAATAGGCGGGGTCACTACCCAAATAGTTTTTGGTGTTCCGCCCAATATAGATGCTTAATTCAATATTATGGTTTAACAATTTTGAGCCTGAAAACTGACTTCTCTCTTTAAAATTATTGATAATCATCTCTTGTGAAAGAATCAAATTGTGTTTCGGTTATTTCCCATGTTAATTATGCAACATTGGTGTATCATAATTCTCACTGAAATGGATTTGTTTTTGTATGAAACCCTTTCAGGGAATCAAGGTTAAAGGTGGTACTAATATCAAGTGATTTACTTTGGTGATTGCAGTGGTTGTCTTTCAATAAATCGGATTTGGGGTATGTAATATTGAATTGTGAGACTTTGTGAGTTTTCCATTTTATTTGGTGGCAGCAATGAGCCACGGGTTTGTAATTGACGCCGTTAGGCGAATATGTACTTGATTGGCACGTTTTCTATTTTATTTGGTGGCAAACAATGAGCCACGGGTTTGTAATTGGCGCCGTTAGGCGAATATGTACTTGATTTTCACGTAAATATATCCGCTTTGGAATATTAAATAAAATTAATGCTTCTTATTTTAGAAAAAGTTTTACGAACATGATTTAGTGAATGCCTCAGAGGATATTTATTCATTGGCGGGTCATGGATTTGTTGGTGCTTCCGGTTCTTCAATTAGATCATGTTTTTGTTGGTGAGCGCTTTGGCTTGTTGCTTAGTTGGTTTATTGATATAGATAGAGTCTATTTTTCTCGATGAATGAGATCGATGTCATAACTTTACAAAACAATTTACCACTTCATAGAGGGGAAAGAGTGTGAACGTTTCTTCCATGATGAGGAATGGCAAAATTTCCAAAAGTAGACAATGGTAGTAGTTCTATCTATATGGATATGGATATTGGAGATTACAATTCTATATCTACAAAACCTTTCTTTATCAAAATCGCACAACAGTTCGATACATTGTCAATTTGCAAGTTTAATGGGTCCCAAATGAGAAAGAGAGAAAAAAAAAAAAAAGAAAGAAAAAAAAAGAAGAAGATGGCCGATTGACTTTTGCAATTAATTTTAGCCTCAACTAATCCTAGCTTCTCTAGACTTGAAGTAAAATTTGCTTCCACATCGAACATGCCAACCGTCTCCTCTAAACTTAGCATTTCTGTGATTTCGAGCTCAAGGCTATGTACATGCTCACCCAGACAATAGGTCTTCGTTCCTTGCATTTAGTTGATCCTGTAAGTAATCTCTAACCAATCCCATAATCAGGTCTAGATTTGTTTTAAAAAATCTCAAAATCAACATTCAATATCAGAAACCCATATAGTACTTAAGTGCATGGAAACTCTAAAACTACATCACAATCCTATGTGTTACATGATAACCGACATTAGATGGCTAAACCCTTGAATATTGACATCAACAAACTGGCGTTATCTCGGTCTGTTCTGTCCTTTATCTTTGCTATATGACTCTGTTGTGGACCTTGTTCTTTTAGTTAATTTAATTTCTGACGTACCAAAAAATATTTGACATCAACAACCTCACCATTGAGCTTAGGTACCTTAATTAATTCTTGCCAATGATATTTTCTCATGTTCTAGAATTAATACTGGTAGCCAACATATTAACAATTGACTCCTCAAGTCCTCATATTTAAAACAAAAAACAGACTCGTTCAACACACATCAACATACTTCTAGTTATCTACCAATTTCTTACAAATAGCACAAGCAACATGATGTACTCTAGGGAAGAGGAGCCAAAAAGAAAAGAAAAACTCCCCCTACATAGTCATTCCAAGGTTGCATATGGTCCTTCAAAATATCAACTTCTTTAGTTGAAGATTTTAGCAAGCCAAAAATTAGGTAGTTGGCCTGAAATTAATTTTCCTAATTCAAAAGTAACAATGCCAACAACATTCAGTCTATGTGAAAAAGTCTCATGAGGCTAGTTCGAGGTGATTGCTCAGAATTTTCTTCTTCCTACTAAAAAAAAGAAATACCTTTCCTCCAATTTCTATCTACCTTTCACTTTCCAACCTCCGATTAACAATCACCGTTGTTCCTAAGTTAAATAAATTGCATCGCGTTGACTAGATGAGCATTACAACCTATTACTGTTGTCGTGATCAGAACACAAGATACAGAATAATGTATCTTCCCTAGCATCCTCTAACAATTGAGTTAAGATACAATCAAGAGGAAATTCGTAGCCTAAATAAGAATCATCGCTGAAGCGCAAGTCATGTGCTATGAGGATGGCGCATTTAATGGCTTCCATAAGGATGTGCTTGACTGGTGGCAAGTTGAGGCGTGGAGGAGGGACCTGCAATCAGAGAGAATACTATCCAATAAATCAAAAATCATGTGCTTGACTGGTGGCAACTCAGTTGAGGGTTTTCGCTTATGGAGTTGCTTAATTAGCATGAGAGAAATGGGGCCGGCCCTGGGGTAAGCCCAACAAGTCATCGGGTTTGGGCAACCCCAGGCAAGGGCAACCAAAAAAAATTTGTTTGTAAATATATATATATATATACACACACACTTTGACGGAAACTTGTTATAGAGGATTGTGATGGCAAGGAGCGGGGGATAAGTTCTAGCGCGGGTAGTAGGTGCTCCAGGTTCGAATCTCGTGCCGAGCAACTAGAATTCATTTTTTTCCTCACGCCGAAAATAGCTGTTGATGTCACTTGGCCCAGCTAGAAATTACTGACTAGCTTGTAATTAATCGTTACTTTCCATCTCTGTCTAGGAATTTGTTCTTTTTCAATCTCTCTTAGGTAGCAGCAGCAACCCACTTTACCTTCTTTTTTTTAAAACTCCCGTCATGGTCTAAGAGCATCCGCAATAGTAATAATCAAAACAAATAACTAAAATGTGTCACGTCAGCATTTGATTATCCATTTAGTCAACAATCAAACTTAACAACATCTACCTCTACATTAGTTATTTTTGCATCCCTAACCAAAAAAACCCTCACTATATAATGCACATTTATCCAATCGCAAACGAGTTTCAATCACCAGGGGTGTTTTTGAGTTATTGAGTTTTGGTTATTGATAAAAGTTGTTAAGTTTGGTTATAGAATGTGTGAAATTTGGTTATTTGCTAAAAAACTTGTAACTTTGCTTATTACAATGTGGGGTATTTTTTTAGCATTGTTGTTAAATTTGCTTATTATAATAGGGATGCTCTAAGGTTTAACTTTTTTAATAATGAGCCTTAGATTTTATTCAGGTGGTCGAATTTTATTAGCATACTTTTGTATTTTATTTTTTATCTTTCGTTCAAATATTTGTACTTTTTGCATTGATCTTAATTGAAATAATTCAAATAGATAGAAATAAATTAAGATCGTATTTCAGAACATAAAACTTAATATTTTTATTTTTTGCATTTATCTTTCTTTTAAATATTTAAAATGAACAAGTTAAATATCAATAAATAAAACATAAGTTATGTTACAATATGTAGAACTTCCACATTATATTCTTCCTAGAAAAAATTTCTGTCTTTTCTGATTTATTTTTTTAGATTCCCGTTATTTGTCAGATTAATCATTTATCTCGACGAGAGGAGTGTAAAAAGTAAAAAAAATACAACCAAAAGAAAAAAAAAAGGTCACTAAAGAAAACTACTTTTATTTTGCCCTTAATGTTGTTCTATTTGAATCTTTTTAAAACTTTGGTTAATGTTTTATATATTTCTTGTTCCTTTCATCAAGATCCATAATTAATTTCAAAAATGATGATGAAAAGTTAAAAAAATTATAAAACAGTGCCATAATCGGGATTGCATTTTGATTTTGAATTTTTGATAAAATTCATGTTAAAAGCACAATATAACGTTATTTTTACTTGTTTGTTTTTTTATGAATTAATACTAAGTGGGCAACCAAGCGTAAGGTCGGGCTTGGGCAACCCAAATGTCGGGGCCGGCACTGGCATGAGCATCAGTCTCGATCACGACATTTATAATTTGCTTTCTTATGAGCCCAACATTTATTAGCTGCATGCGAGGCTAGCTGTCCATCTTGCCAAGTTTCCGGTGAAAGCCCATCGCCACCCGCATCCACCTTTTACGAAAAAAAAAAACAATGATACAAACCCACATGGGCATACCTCTGAGGAAACATAACATACAAATTAACTTGTTGGACAATTGAGGCTCGGACTTCTCTTCATAAATTTTGAAAGCTGCTGGATCTTCAAGCTATCCTTCTCAACTAATATCTGTAAATATAAGTGTTTGTACAGTACAAAACAATATAGAGATAGGGCAAAATTTGTGCGTGGGTTGTGATTGGATTTCCCCTCTTCTGGGTTTTCTTTTGGCATACTACTGCTCACTACTCACCCTTTTACGGCATTTTTGTAATATATTTGTAAGAGTGTGGTATTTTCTTGAGAGAGTTGGAGAGCACACATCAGTTCTTAGATCAAATAAATCTCAGCCCTTCTTTCAACTTGTGTTTGTGTGGTCCACACACCCTTGTGTTTTATTAATCAACAATACCCATGTAAAGTTATAGGGAAAACTGCTCCCTATTATTTAGATAGTGAAGGTTATCTCACTCACCCATATCTCTCTAACCACCCCTTTTATTTTGAGAGCACATCACATGATATAACCATATCACCAACATCCACATGCACATCTCTTATTAAGTGGGATACACCTAATAGTGGTTTGACCAAACCAAACTCTTAGCCAACTTGGCCAATCACACCTATTGTTTTCTCCTCTGCAAACACAATAATTTCATGCTCAACCAAAAAAGAAACGTTAGCCAATAATAAATAAGGCAAACATAATTAACAATGAGGTATGTAAAATATGGAGGGCTATTTGGCCACTCATTCCAACATCTCCCACTTGGCCAATGGACCGAGATATTTTCAATCACTTTTCACTCCCATGAGATGTACATGTTTTCTTAAACTAGCAGATCCAATAGGCTTTGTAAGAGGATCAGCAAGCATCTCTTTAGAAGAGAGACAATCTATAGCAATCTCATTTTTTGTAGCACATCAATAACATAGTGATATTGCCGATCTATATATATATACACACACACACACACATACATACACATGTTTTCCCTTGATCCAATCTCACCAATTTTAATGGTCTGTATAGCAGCTTGGTTATCACACATAATAGCTATTGGCTTGTTAGCTATTTCATTTATTTTCAAATCTTCAAGAAACCTCTTAATCCAAACAGCTTCAGAAGCTGCGTCGCTATATGATATATATTCAGCTTGCATGGTACTTTTAGCCACACATGATTGTTTTTTACTAGACCATAAAATTGCACCTCCACCAAGAAGGAATACATAGGCTGAAGTAGACTTACCATCATCAACATCGCCAGAAAAATCTGCATCTGAATATCCAACAACTTCTAAATTGTCACCATTACAATGATAGGTCAATTTGTAGTCTTTAGTGCCTTGAATGTATCTAAGTATCCTTTTAACAGTTGCCCAATGAAGCTCATCAGGATTACTTTGATATCTATTTACTACACTTACAACTAGCTTAACTAATATCAGGTCGAGTACATAACATTGCACACATAAGACTACCAACAGCTTGAGCATAAGGCTTGTTTTCCATTTTAATCTTTTCTTCTTCATTAGCTGGGCACATTCTTTTTGACAGAATAGTTTGTTTATGAATAGGTGTATCTAATGGATTAGATCCTTCCATGTTGAATCTTTTGAGAATTTTCACAAAATATTGTTCTTGAGATGACTTTAATATCCTTGTTTTTCTATCTCTAATTATTTGTATGCCCAATACATATATAAGACTCTTCACCCATATCTTTCATTTCAAATTGGCTTTTGAGAAAAATTTTAATCTCTTCTATTAACACAATATCATTGCTAGCGATCAAAATATCATCTACATACAATCATAAAATCATAAAGCTACTCCCACTATTCCACTGATATACACAAGGATCATATTCATTCGCAATAAATCCATACGAAGTTATAGCCTTATCAAAAGTATAGTACCACTATCTAGATGATTGCTTAAGCCCATGTAAAGACTTCTTTAGCTTGTAAACTTTATAATATTCATGACCTTCTACAATATACCCTTCAGGTTGTTGCATATAAATATCTTCTTTTAATTCTCCATTCAAAAACACAATTTTTACATCCATTTGGATGAGTTCCAAATCTAACGATGCCACAATAGCCATTAAAATCCTTATCGAATTGAATTTAGCAACAGGAGAATATGTTTCTTCATAATCTATTCCGGGTTTTGCATAAAGCCTTTGGCAACTAATCTAACCTTATACTTATCGATAGTTCCATCGGACTTGTATTTCTTTTTGAGAATCCATTTGCACCCAATAGCTTTTCTTTCTTTAGGTAAATGCACTAACTCCCAAACTTCATTTTTAATAATGGAAACTAATTCATCTTGAATTGCTTCTACCCATTTCTTTGAATCGTGGGACGACAAGGCCTCTTGAATAGTCGATGGGTCATCAATATTTTCTTCTAATCATAAAAGTAACATAGTCTTTTAACCTGAGGATGGATTTCTTTCTCTTTGAATGTTTCCAACAGTGTCAAGTGGTATAATAGAAGGTTCCGAAATTATTTCTACACTAGAAATTCTGGGCTCATTCAAACTTTCTTTTCTTTGGAGATCTCAAATAATTCAACTAGGCTACTAGGATTTTTAGTGTCAATTTCTTCTTCCAAAAATCTTGCATCTCTACTTTCCATGACACTAATACTACCATTCCTATGATAAACAACAAACCTGTAACATCTAGAATTTTCAGGATATCCTACAAATGTTCCCTTGATAGTTTTGCTATCCAATTTTCCTCTTTGTTGAGTCGGAACTAATATGTGAGTAGAAGAACCCCATACCTTTAAGTGGTCTAGGCTAGGTTTCCTACTTGTCCATAATTCTTGAGGAGTTCTATTAATCGTTTTAGTAGGAACCAAATTGAGAAGGTACATAGCAGTTACAATAGCCTCACTCCAAAATTGTGACCCAAGCGAGGAATGACTAAGCATAGATATAATCATGTCTAATAAAGTTCTATTACGACGTTCAGCAATGCCATTTTGCTGTGGTATGTGACTCATTATAACTTGATGAATAATACCATTATCTTTGAAGAAATCACCAAACAAATCAGAGATATATTCTCCACCCCTATCGGATCTCAATATCTTAATATCTCTTCCAAGTTGTTTTTTAACTACCTTCTTAAACTCTAGAAAATTTTCAAATACTTCAGATTTCTTGCGCATCATATACAAATAACCATACCTAGAATAGTCATTGATAAATGTCACAAAATTTTCCATGCCTTTATGAGATTTAATATTTAATGGACCACAAACATCTGAATGTATTATAGGCGGCAATTCATTTGCTCGTTGACCTTTAGGAAATGGTAATCTAGACATTTTTCCGAACAAACATGATTCACAAATAGAAAAATCAATATCAATCTTCGGAATCAGTTCCATATTCATCATTCTTTTCATTTTGTCTTTGTTTGTGTGTCCTAATCTCAAATGCCAAATATAAGAATCATCAGCATAAAGAGAATCATAACTATGAGAAGAATCAACGGTATAAGCAGAACAACCAGCTAATGCATTATTATTACCATTAGAAACAATATTCAAATGGTACAGATCATCAATTTTACTACCCCTCATCATAATCCTACCATGTTTCTCCATAAAGACTTTTTTGGAACGAAAGCGCACCTCAAAATCCTTCTCATTCAAACGAGGAACTGAAATAAGGTTGCACCTCATGGTGGTTGAATACAGAAATCAGTCAAGTAGAGGTTTATATCACTAGGTAACATAAACTTCACAGTGCTAATTCCAACAACATCGCAATAACTGTTATTTCCCATGTATATGCGATGATCACCGACTTTAACCTCTTTCAATTCCACAAAGATTCTTTATTCTTCGCCACATGGCGAGAGGAAGCAGAATCCACCCACCATGCTCTAACATTCGTATCAGCCGAAAGAGATTCAGATACCACACAGACAATATCTTTGAAACCTCCAAAATTAGGCTTCCTATTGTTTTTAGGCCCACGACAATCGGCTTGAAAATGTCCAAATTTTCCACAATTAAAGCAAGATCCTTTCTTTTTAAAATTTCCACCATTCTTAAACTGTTTACCCTTTCCTTTGAAATTCTTAGAATAATTTTTCTGCTGTCCGGACTTTGACGATCCGGAAGAAGAATGAAATTTTTTTTTTCAAACTGTGGTGGCTTAGAAGTGGCAGCAGGAGCAAGGGTCAAAAATGATTTAGTAGTTTTCTTTTTAGCTCTTCTTTCAAACTCTATACCCAATAAAATAGGTAAATTTTTCACAGTTAAAGTGGTAGAGGAAAAGTTAAGAGCAACAACATCAGAATCCCAAGAAGTTGGCAAACTTTGCAAAATGGTAGACACTTGCAATCGGTTAGGAAGAGGGTTATCTAAAATGGCCGGCCAATTCTTTAGCAATGATAGACAACTTGTTGACATGATCAATGACATTTTCATCTTCTTTCATCGCAGTGCCAGTAAATCCTTCCATTAACAATTGAATGTATGTTTCAAATGAAGCACGATAGGCATTACTAATAGCATCAAACATGGTCTTAACATGTTCATGTTCTTCAAATAAATTCCGATGTCCGGTTCCATGAAAGTGAGCATTATGTGTCTAGCAGTCTTATCATCTTCAAGAAATTTTTCTACATTCTCCTATTGGCAGCACTAGAATTTTCGGGTGGTGGAGTTGGTACATTGTTGATATCGATCACATATTCAACCTTGTGGAAAAGTATGTGACAGATACGGCGCTTCCAGATTGAGAAATTAGCACCATTCAATTTTCCCGTCTTACTACGCTCCTGACTAACAGTCCTACTAGCCATAATATGAATTACTAGAGGAAATAGAGAATTAAGAAAGCTAACCGTGAAAGCACGCAAAAATATTACTATGTACCGAATTCTTTTGTGATACTGATTTTTGCCGAAAACCTCCTTGATTCTTCACCAGTAACTCCCCCTTTTATAAGCTTCGTTGAATAGCCTTCAATTGGTGGTTCAAATAGATGCAAGAATCCAGTGAAGAAAATTTTTGAGCAATTAACGCCGAAATTGGAGTAGAGACAGAAACCCTTGAATGTTGATTTCTTGAAAGTAGAGACGGTAAATTGAGCCAGGGATAAGCTATGCACGGAACAAAGGAAATCTTGTCACCTCGTTGCTCTGATACTGGTGTTGAACAATTGAGGCTCAGACTTCTCTTTGTAAATTCCGAAAGCTGCTGGATCTCCAAGCTTTCCTTCTCAGCTAATATATGTAAATATAAGTGTTTGCACAGTAGAAAATAATGTAGAGATAGAGAAAAATTTGTGTGTGGATTGTGATAGGATTTCCCCTCTTTTGGGTTTTCTTTTATAGGCATATACCCATGTATCTCACTCACCCATATCTCTCTAACCACCACTTTTATTTTGGGAGTACATCACATGATATAACCATATCACCCTCATCCACATGCACATCTCTTATTAAGTGGGATACACCTAATAGTGGTTTGACCAAATCAAACTCTTAGCTAGCTTGGCCAATCACACCTATTGTTTTCTCTTGTGCAAACACACAAAATAATTTCATGTTCAACCAAAAAAGAAACATTAGTCAATAATAAATAGGACAAACATAATTAACAATGAGGTATGTAAAATATATATGGGGGCTATTTGGCCACCCATTCCAACAAAACCAGCAGGCTAAAGCTTGAAACAAGACATTACAACGAACCAAAAACCAATGATCACAACTAGGAGACAGGATCCTAGCTCACAACCAACAAGCATACCTCAAGTGGAAGAGGACACAAATGAAAAAACAGAGAATGATTAAGCACTAACAAAAATCATGGGGGGAACATGCCAAGCCATACAAAATTGGCGATTTTCTACTGTACCTTGACTTTTCTCCAAGAGCTGATGCAAAATCTCAACTCTGTAACTATGCTCTTGATCACTCCCTCAACCTGATCCATCTTCTGATGGAAAATCCTTGAATTTCTTTCTTTCCAAAGGTGGTAGATAGTAGCAGCAAGAGAAGCTTTACATACAGATTGTAGAAAACCTTTGCCCTTTATGTTTTGACTTAGCCACTCCAACTCTTGCAACAAACTGCCAGGGCCTCTGGAAATGTTGTTTTGACCCAAAATATGAGACCAAACTTGAGATGAAAAAAGGCAGGTAACGAACAAATGAGAGTGACTCTGTACCTCCCCAGAACAAAGCACACAAATATTAGTATCAATGATCCCCCAAGACTGCAATCTGCCATGTGTGGATAACCTTTCCAGAATTGCTAACCATTCAATCACAGTCCATCTAGGAACTGCTTGTTGGAACCAGACTATCTTATGCCAAATAAAACCTTAGGGAAAGGCCTTCTAAACCCTTGCCAAGCAGACTTGATAATGAAGATCCCATTACCATTTAAACTCGATGCTCTGGATCGAGAAGATGCTCTTACGAGCATAGCTACTCTTTAAACTCGATGCTTTCTACTAACTGAAAAGCCAAAAAAAACCAATTAAAACTAGGGCAGTAAATGAATTGAGTTGTTTCTGAACTGTTCAAAACTCGACTTGGTTAAGGCTCGTTCGAATTCTAAATAAACCAAACATGAGCCTTATTTTTAGGGGTACCCCTAATGCCACGACCCTTTCTTTTAGTGCCACGACTTTTTTTTTGATCTCTAACAGCTTTGCCCCCAATTACAAACCCACTTCTCTCGCCTCTGGTAACTCATTACTTTCCTTGTACATTCTTCTTCTCTCTTTGATAGATTGCATTTGTTTAATTCACGGCCATTCTCCGATGGAGAGGCTGGATCCAACCTCTTCACCCGCGGAATATTAGACCTCGTCAAGAACTTTTTTGGTGGTGCTTGACATCTAAGATTGTCATTGCCGTTCTTGGAATGGAATCAATTTTAGAGGGAGATGTGAGAAAATTGGGTCTTGTAATGTTTTGCTCCTTCTGTTGTTTGAGGAAAATGTTCTGATTTTGAGTTTACTTTAAAATGACAGAAGTATTTTTAAACTTTGCTGCTATTACATGCATTTATACTGGAAATTGGATCATGGAAGAGAGCCTTGGAGAAGGAGACAGAAACAGAGAGAGATATTGTCTGGTTAGAGTCTTGGAGAAGGAGACAGAAACAGAGAAAGAGAGAAGGAGAGAAAAGTGGGTTTGATGTGTACTGTGCAGTAACAGGAAAAAGTTTTGAAGCATAAACAGAATTGAAAGAAGCATAAACGAGTGAAAGTGCCTGTACAATTCCATCAAAAAGAAGTAGAAAGTGTTTCTACACGATTTGGGAAAAAAGAAAGTGCCTGTACCAAAGAGGGTATAACAGTAAATAGGAAGTAAAATTCGTGGCCCTAGAAGAATCTATCGTGGCAGTATAATTTCCCTATTTTTAGGCTCATTTTATAAATAAATCAACCATGAATCGAACAATTTTCGGTTATATTAGGCTCGCAAACCTGGAGTATATCCATATCATGGCAATTTTATGTATGCACATAATGAATATTTTAAAACTTGTTCCACAATAGGTAGAAAATACCAATTTTCCACCACCTATTGTGGTGCGTTCATTGCAAAAATCGGAACTGTTTATCTTGTAAGACCTGCAAAGTAGTATATTCACAATCACCAAGCCATGACCGCAATCACCACTTTAGCATCGCGCAACCACAATCACTACTCCACCACAACCACAATACATGGTAACCATTCGTAAAAGTAAAAAATAATCACTATAACTAATGGAAATAAAATTAATTCATCTTTTGTATTAATTCAATGATTAATATGTTTATCAAATGTTTTTTTTTTTAACTCAAAATCGGAGCATAAATATTGTACAGTACATATGGTACAAGCCTTTTGTTTACTAAAGTTTTGACGCCAATAAAAACTGTTTTGACATTATCATTTTTTTTCTTAATTTTTAATCAAACGGCACCTAAATAGTGAGATGTAAACAAGGCCATGGAGATATATGTCTACTATATCTAATGAGAGAAACTTATTTCTCGCGCAGTTGTAAACAATTTATTTATGGAGTTGTGCAATCTTAGTCGTTTGATTTGACAATTAATAATTTGAATTTTTAAAAAACTATTTGTGTGAATAAATTTTTTCAAATCCAGACAGTTCAAAACACTTTTATACAGCCAGATTGAGCTCGTTGCTATGTAAACAAATATTTTCTCGTGTCTAATTTTCTCAGGCAACCATATCTGATAGGGCTAGAGGACATTTGAGCGAATTCATCTTCTTCAAATTCTCCGAATTAACTCTCTCGCTCTCGATCACGAGGGTCTATGGCGAAGGCGGCGTACGCTTCAGAACTCCCGTTTTACGTGCCTACTGGTCCTATTGTGTCCGGACCGCTATTCGAGAAGGCATCCGATGTACCACCGAGCTCCACCACCGAAAACGTGCCGGCGTACGCTTCGGAACTCCCGTTTTACGTGCCTACCGGTCGTATTGTGTCCGGACCGCTATTCAATGAGGTACACGAAGAAGATGTCACCACCGCAAACAACCCACCGCCTCCAAGTACCACCCCAGAAACCGATCCTCTTTCTTATCGATCCCTTCTCCCTCCCGAACCTCTGTCCTCGTCGTCATCTTACTCGCCGTTTGGTTTCTACGGAGCCATCGATGTGGATCCGATGATCGAAGCCTACAACAACATGCCCGACTACCCAAACAAACCTCCCAAGGTATACAAATTGTGAATCTATTACTATTATTAAGAAAGAATTTGGGGTCAATTTCTTATATTATTAATCGTCCCCTTTTTCATCTAGGGTTTGGTGGAGGACTGAAATTGTATATTTTTTGAGAATCAAGTCGATAGATAGTATATTAAAGGAATTTCCCCTGTAGACCTAAATGAAGACCGCAATGTTAAATCAAGAATATGGGCTTTGTGGTTTATGTTTGATCAAACTAATTGTCCCCTTTTCATCTAGAGTTGGTTGGAGGGCCTTGAACGGGATTTGAATTTTAAAATAGCACGAGCACGAGCCCTTGGTTGGTATCCTCCCCACACTTCCCAACAGCAGGATGAGGGGGAGGGGCATGGAGAAGGAGAAGAACAGCCGACCAAGAAGCCTCGTTTTTCCAGAGTGCCATATGTACTGCCTTCTCCCGAAGTACCACGGATTAGAGTTCGTAACTTCACCAAGGAGGAGAGGGAGGTTTACAACAAGATGGTCTTTGAGAGTGATGTATGTATACATACGTGTCCAATATGTGTATGTTCAATTGGATCTTTAATTTTCATTGTTTCCTATACATACATACAGGGTTTTGATTGTCCTTACGTTCCCCCTGGGATTGCTATCCCTGGTATCCTCAAGCCAGTTAAGGTGGAACAGCTGAAGGGCTTGGAAGATATGGCAGACTTAGCTATGAAACTCTACAACGACCAAAATGTATATGCACGCTCTTTGGTTCATTAACGTCCTTCATGTTTTTGACTATGTTTCTTGTTATTAGTTGTAACTTAGCTCGTTAAATTGTAGAACACGTCGTACCAGTTTGTCAAGGTCATCAAAGCCAATATGAGGTGGGATGGAGGTAGTACATATAACATTACCTTCCAGGCCAAGGACGACACAACTTGTTCTCCTCCACAGAACTTCCAAGCATGTGTGACTAAATTTATGGACAACACTAAGGTCCTCTTTTGCAGGGTTGAACAAGTATCCAAACCACCCGGAGGTACAAATTGTTTCATTTGTTTTTCTTTTATGCTGCTTTCGAATTCATGCCATGGCTCTTGACCACTAGTTGGTCCCTTAACTTGTTTTCTCCCTTTCCATGTTATTGGCCTTTTTCTTTGTTCACTGCATTGTTGCACCTTTCACAAAGTGAAAATCAGCTGTTGGTTTGATGGAAGCTGGAAAGGAGAAATCATTTTGCTTAACAAAGTTGCCTTCATGTCATATCATTTGCTTTCTGAATAATAATTCTTTTAACTTTATCCTCAAACCAGATAAAATGCCACGCTAGTGTTGTTTACAAATGGTAGGAAGAGAACCTGGATTCGTTCAGCATATTCAAAATTGTTTTCCCATCCAACATCTAGTGTTTACATTTGTCACCTTTGGTAATTGTTCTGTGTTCCTGCGCCATTGTTTATCTTGAGTTTCCCTTTCCACGAAATACATGCCTCTGCCCAGTTTGTCATAATGGCCGTAAAAATACTTCAGTAATTTGGTTTAGTTATTCCTCTTTGCATGTTATTCCAAACCATGAAAACCCAAAGTTATATATGTGGACTATGAACCTATGGTATATTTGTTAGCAAAGTTTGATGTTTTGTGTGTTGTCTCTCGCGTTCCTTCCAATATGATTTGTGTTGTAAATTTTGAAGCAATCATAATTCTCAATGCAAAGATCATCCTCCCCAACCCCCCTTCCCTCCTTTTTTTGGCTGATTTAACAAGCAATTGTTCCTCAGTGAACTACTATATTTTGGAACGTTTAGGCGGTAACAAAGAAGAGGATCTCTACATATCATTACTGTGGTGAAAGGATTTGATGTTTCTGTGTATTAGAAATTCACTTGCCTATCTTCTGTTTGGTAAAATGTCAGCTAGTATTTTTTGATATTAGAGTTTCAATGCAATTTTATGAACTAGAAGTTGAGGCACACAAATTTTGTATCGAGATCATAATCTATACATAACAGTATCACTATTAAAGCATCATAAAATCATCAATAAGCTCTCATGCACCTGACTGTATTTTTTTACCTTGTTTCTTTTATGGGGAACGAGCTTCAGTGATGTAATGACTCCGGAAAAAGTGAAACGAACCAATGAAGATACCGAACATAACACCAAAGGAAGGAAATATATGATTCTTGGAAAAACAGAAGTATATGATAGTGAATCAGGTGACTAGGCTAAATGTAAACACAAAAACTTAAGAATCGAATGCGACTGCATGAATTACCATCCATGTGGATAGATAACATGATTGAAATCAACACACTTCTGGGTGTCATCTGCAAGTGATCATTAATAGTCGGGTAATCGAACAAAAAGTTCCATTCCATCCTCATTCATTTTCTTCACATGCTCCAATTGAGGCTCTGCCTTTGGCAGCACAAAATGTAGTTGGAAAAGGGTAAGGTTAGTTGTGAAATCCGTGGTTTGGATTTTCATGGAGAGCCCACTAACGTATTAGTAACGGAAGCAGTACTGGAAACCGAAGCAGGTTCGTTGACTCGGGGGATGAATTTAATAAGGGGGTTGTCTGATAGTGTGCCATCATTTTTCCTTTGATAACTTTCCATTGTCTTGCTATCTTTGTTCTTTTGTGTTGCTTTGTTTTGTGTTATTTCCCCTTGCTCTTATTTTCACCAACTTAGAGAAAGGAAAAAACAAAATGTATATGTACATAGAACACCATTGGCATTTATTTACTTGCAATCACCGCAACTATTGTAGCATTTTTAGGATTTATGAGTCAATTAGATGCCTAGTTGAGGGAAAAAACCTAATTTATCTCAACTTAACTGCCAAGTTTGTTCCAATGACGTGTCATTTAATTCAACTGCACGGTGCTTATTACTTAAGAGACATCATTTAAAACGAAATGATATCATCATTTTACTATATGAGCAACCAAGTACTCTACCTACGGAAAAAAGCACAAGATAACGAAAAAAAAAAGTCGAACTTCCTTTGTTTTTGTTTTGTTGTGCTACCTAAGGTCAGTCTTGTGCGAGCTAAACTACTGTAGAGAGTTTATTGAAACCATTGATTTTGGTAAATGATATCGTCATTTTTCTATATGGCAATCAAAGTCTCTACCAGCGAAAAGAGCACAAGATCATGGGCTTGGAAAGAAAAAAAGTCGAACTTCCTTTGTTGTCCTTGTGGTGTGTTACCTAAGGACAGTCTCGTGCGAGCTATACTACTGTAGAGAGTTCATTGAAATCATTGATTTTGGTATATGTAGAATCTTCTGAATGCGAAACGACTTTTTTGTAGCTGTACAATGGATAGAGACTCTTTTGAAGCCATGTTCCTATTGTTTGCATGAATATAATTGGAAAATAAGTTCACATCATTTCCAAAAGACCACCTTGAATATAACTGCGAGGAGACCTATGCGTGGGGGGCAATATTTTGTGAGGGAGTTAATAAAACTGCAAGGTGGGAATGAATTTTGGTTGCCTGTATGTGTAAAATGGTGTAAAGCAATGATTATTTAGTGATGCAGTTTTTTTTTTTTTTGGGTCAAACGGAATTTATTTAGTGATGCAGTTGATTATGTTTTAGGAAGCTTAAAAGGAAGTAGCAATAAGTGTAATGTTCATCAACGTTGATAATGGTGTACATCTACATTGAGTGTTTGCCTTAAAAAAATGGCAATTGTGTGGTTGGAGTGCTTGTGTGAAAATTCTTGAGGATATTGTAAACCATGTGGGCTTCTGAATAGAATATCTTAATCGTTTACAGATTTTTAATGTTTTTTTTTTTTGTGTGTGTTTTTAAGACTTGTCAATCTCTTATGCTATTTCGCAGGTCCTGAAGTGACATCACAGTAATTTCGCGGTGTTTGTTGAACTTGCGAATCTCCTGTGCTATTTGCAGGTCTCCGGGGGAGAAACATAGCGGCCACAGAAATGTAGTAATACACGCATGTAGTTTTGTAGTTATGTTAATGGAACTCTTGTTACTATCTTTGGATTGAAAGCGCAATTACTTTTAACTTTGTGGTAAGTGTACTGACAAACTATGTACGCATGTTATGGGCTCGTTTGTCGCAATAGTGTTACTGTGTTCCAAATATTGTGAGTTGAATGTAGCAGCACTGTGGCAACGTTAATGGCAAATGTTGTGTGTTATAGAGCTAAACTCAGCTGACACAGGAAGCAAAACACTGGTCTAGGTTTTGAGGGGGAGGCTATCGCCTCTCCCCCAGCTACACCGCCCTTCCACCGTAAACTCACCCTCTCCAAATAAGCATCCTCCCTCTACCCCCGCTACAACTCCCTTCCACTGTAAACCCACCCCCTCCAAATAAGCATCCTCCATGCCCTTCCACGGTAAACCCACCCGCTCCAAATAAGCATCCTCCATCCCTCGTATCTGTCGGCTCCGGTCCTCTGCAGCTGTAGTCTGTAATGATCTGGTGACGGCCGCTCCTCTCGTCCGCGTATCAACCTCCACTGCTCCATCTCCCTTTCCCAATTCAACAGGTTGTCCTTTTGCTTCAATCACCCCCCTCCCCCTTCCGGCTTTCCCCACCCCGACTGATCGAAACTTTCTTTGTCCTTCCCCCTTCCATCTTTTCTCTCTTCATTTTCCCTTTCCCCGTCCAGTCCGAACAGCCATCTCGGGTCTGACTTATGCGTGAATGTCTTGTGCTTTCATTTGGGGTTCCCTGTTTTGTTCTTTTCTTGCTGGTTCAGGTGGTATCGATCAAGTGGCTCGATTGAAGCGGTGGCGCTATTTGTTGGCCGCCCCCGGCTGCAGTTGTGATTTATTGAGATGCATGAGTTGAAGTTTTCTATGTTTTGTTACAAGTTTTCAGTTTTAATTTTCTGTATGTTAGGGGTGGGTAGATAAACATTTGTGGCGGTGGTTTCTTTGCTGTTAATTGTTCATAGTTCAATAACCATAGTTGCGGTGTGATTTTTCATTTTCACTATAGATTTTGCATTGTAGTTGGCGTATGGACCACCTAGTGCACGAGGTATTTCCCATGCACGCAGTGCTCTCTACCGGAGGTGCAAAAAAAAATCACTAGGTTGGCATCGGTTGGTCTCTGTGGGAAGCATCGCTCATTGTAGAACTACTATGATGGCTGACCATTGACAAATAGCATGTGAGGCATAAACTCAAGGTAAAAAATGGCATGACAAAACCAATTAAAGCATAACAAAAACCATTAAATGTATAACTAAGGCATAACAAAAAAATTTGGTACCTATAGAACTTGTAATTGGTGGGGAGGGAAAAAAAAAAAACCCTTTAGCACACCCCCTTCAACCACGGTTAACATTTTTATCCTCTACATCTCATATCTATATCTCTTCCACGTTTAACAAATGCGAAATAAATTCAAATAAGGACATAATTCTCAAATTAAGTTTAAGTTAAGGTAAAAGAATGAAGCCTAAGTAGATAGTAATACTATTTTATTATTATTATTTTTTTAAAAGATGTCCTATGGAGAGAGATAAAGAAATTAAAAATGACAGAGGAAATCTCACGACCTGTGACTCGAACCTGGGTGTTCACCATGAAGACAACAACTTCTCCGCTGGACCAAAGATGCCCTATGGAGAGAGAGATAAAGAAGAAATTAAAAATGACAGAGGAAATCTCACGACCTGTGACTCGAACCTGGGTGTTCACCATGAAGACAACTTTTTTTCCGCTGGACCAAAGTCAATCATCTGTTTTAATATGAGAAGCTTTTAGTATTTAATTTTTAAAATAATATATAAGTTTCGGTGGGCGTATTTTCCGTGCACACAAAACAGCAGCATTTTTTGCCCTGATCTTCGCATTGGTTCAAATGCTCGATCTAAACAGATGAGATTCAACATATTGTTGATTTAATCATTGTCACCAAATTTGGTCATAATCAGATGTCGGCAACCACATAATTGGAACACATTTGGTGCTTCCAGAAGCGTTAAAGTCCCATACTGCACCAATCGTCGGCCGCCTCGGCTATTTTTTTCGAATCAGGACCGTCTATGTTTTACGTAACAAAGATTTGAATACTTTTGCCAAAAATGAATTAAATCTCTTATCAATGCATACTTGATCAGATGTAAAATGTCATTCTAATAATGAATCTACATCCCAATAAAAGGGCATTCTAAACCCAATAGACCTAAAAATTTATGAAAGTAATTAAAACACTAAGCAAAACAAAATGGACAATATCGGTCGTCGTGATTGTGTTGCGAACGTATAGATTTTAAAGGAAGTTGTTCAATATTTTTTCTTGATGACCGATCTAAACCGTTAAGATTCAACATCTTATCGATTCTATGTTTCTCACCAACTTCTATGATAATCGGATGTCGGCAACCATATGATCGGAACACATTATATGCTTACGTAGGTATTAAAGTCCTATAGTTCACAACTCGATGACCGCTTTATCTATTTCTTCAAAATCAGAACCGTCTATCTCGTGCATAAGAGAGATTACATCATTCCTGCCAAAAATAAAGTAAATTGCTTATCGTTACAAGCTTTATCAGACATAAGTTATCATTCAAATTTTGAATTTTTTACAAATCGAAGAAGTTCATAAGCCAGAATAAACCGGATGGAGCCGAAAAATTCCAAAAACAACTAAATAATCAATAACAACCAAATCCACGGCCTTGATTATTAAAAATAAATTATTTACCGAGATCCGTTACCCTTTACTTGTCAACATAATCACAAAACACGTTTACATTTTAAAATTTTTCCCTATTTTTCCACATAACCCATGGTTAAACCTTTAAAAATAAATAAATTTAAAAAACTGACAGTCGGGAGACAAGTGGGGACAAGGGGACATGTGTCGTATTGTTATGCTTCTATGAGGTTACGGTCATGCCTTTTAGTGGTTATTCTTATGCTAGTTTGTGGTTTTGTTATGCTTTATTCCTTTTATGATTCTTGTTATGTCAGCCTTGGTTATTGGTTATGCTTTTAAATGGTTTCTGGTATGCCAATGTTGTCATAACTCAACAATTACTCCATTTAATGGTTTCGTTACTTCAATTGGGGTTTATGTTATACCAGTTTGGGAAATGTTATACTCATGTTATGCCTTTAACTTCAGGTGTTATGCCTTTTCAGGTTTCTTGTTATGTCATTTACTGATTTTTGTTATACCCAAGTTTTTGACCGGTTGAGGTTACAGGTTTTTCCAGTCACTTTTGGTCAAACTTGTGGCGTGGCAAAATCTCGTCCGTCGGTTTGGTTATGCTCTTTAGTGGTTTGATTATGCATTGTTATGATTCTGTTATGCGTGTAAGGGGTTTTGATTATACTAATAATGATTTTGTTATACTAAAATTACGGTGTCTCCAAAAAAAGGGGAGACACCGAAGTCATTGCCTAAACTCAAACCTTACTAAACCTTTTACCTCTAGAAACCAAAACCAAGTCACCAGTTTGGACTAGATTTGGTTTTCAGTTTTTGGGGTGTTTGAAACCGAATCGATCGGTTTTGGATAATGTAGCCAAGGACCAGCTCTGACCGGAAAAAAAAACAATGATCGAAATCGGTTCGAGGCGGTTCCGTCCGATCAGTTTTTTTGGGGTTTTTGGTCCAGCGTTATTAGTGAAATGGACGGTTGAGATTGAGATGGATGGCTGGAATTTGTTATTCATTTTGGGTTTAAGATGGATGATTTTGATTGATTGGTCTAAATTAGTATGGTTTTGGGTATATCGGCTCAGTTCAGAGAAATTTTCAGGCAATCGAGACCAAACTGAAAATTAATCAGTTCAATTCGGTCCAAACCGAAGCTGACCAAATACCCCGACCGAAAACCGAACTAATCTGTCAATTTTTTTGACCAGCCGGTTTATCTTTCGCCCCTAGTTTGTTCAATCAAGAGAAATAGTAGAAGAAACAAAATAGTACATGGTTTCAGTAATGTTTGCAGGGGGGATGGGGTAGCAGGGCTATTCTCTAATCAGTCCTTGGATATGTAAAAGTTGGACAAATCTAGAGAGGCAAAATCTAGACGGAGGATTCCCATTCCCCCAAACACCCTTATTTGTATGCAAGGAGTGCAAGCTGTGAACACTTTTCACATTCACAAGATTCTTCGTCTTCCACTCTTTTAACATTCACTATAATACTTACCTCTTTTAAGCTCTGTATGCAATAATACTTCATCTTGTACCCCCAAGTTTCTCTCTCTTTCTATTTTTTTTCTTCAAATAAATGTGTTTTGAAATTATATTATAAACGGTTTTCTTATTAACATGAGCACTTTGACGTGCCTAATGTTCTCAAGTCTAAAATACCAACAATTTTGATCATCAAAACGGATCAAGAAAGACCCGGTATTCACCAGGACAAGACCCTCCCGTCCCTTTAAAGTATTGTGTTATTGTTCAAGTTTGTGATTGATACAGACTCACTTATTTTTTTTCAAAGAAAAGAGTAGATTATTCATTTTATATAAAAGTTTGCTTTTACTGTAGGGCATTCGTTCAATCAATCAAGAGAAATATGTCTTCTTCTTCTTCTTCTTTTTTGAATAAAGATAAAGAGAAAAAAGCTAGGGAAATATTGGAACGACGTAGTTTTACTCCTCCATTATTGAAATGACGTTTTATTCGTACACGCAGACATAAGCTTAACAGCATCACCAAACTCCGTTAATTCAAACAAACAAAAAAAGAGAAGAAAGAAGGAAATTGATATTCGCGCTCCAAAATTTACTGCAGGCGCTCCCCTTATTGTTTTTACACTGTGATGTTGCTGGCAATATCACAGTGTAAAAACAAAAAAAACACAAAATATACACTAATGTTGCCAGCAACATCACAGTGTAAAAACAAAAAAGGGAGCACCTGCAGTAAATCTTGGAGCGCGAAAATCAGTTCCCAAAAAGAAACTCCGTCTATTCTGGTTTTGCCACAAGACTTTTATATATGTGTCTCATCTTCTACATAGTACATGATATTCACGAGACTTTTATCTTTTACCGTACCTCATATTCTATAATACATTTATGAGAGTTTTTTTATTTAGAGATGCATAATTTCTATAGTATATTCATGAGATTTTTGTAGCGATAAAGCCAAGGCCGGGACTGATCACTCACATACCTATAGGGTACCGATGAGCACCCAGGGCCCACTCTATTTCCCGCATAGATAATCCGAGTCATTCAATGATTTATAAAAAATAAACCCAAGCGGGCCAGTTAACAATCAGCAGTCAATCTGATATGTCTAAACGCTCGATCCAATCTTCTATTTTTTTCATTCACATTTCAGGATTCCAAGTTTGAATGAAAGATTGGATCGAGAATCTACATATATCTGATGGAACTGGTTTTTGATGGACCCACTCAATTTTTTTAAAAATTATTGAATGGCTCAAATCATCAGTGCGAAATCTGAAATATGCCCCGCGTGCCCGTCGGTACCCCATTGGTATGCTATTGGTTGGTACCAATAGCAGGGTTCAAAATTACCTCATCTTCTATAGTACATTCATGAGAGTACTTTTATACAAAAAGATGCTACAGGTACAGATGTAGCAACACAGATGGTTTGGAAGGGTTTCAAAAAAAAATGATCGGAGCCGCTAATTTTTATTTTAAATACTTTGTTTATGATCCCTATAAACATTAAGTTTATTTGGATACTGGTAAGAGCATTAAAGATACATCCAACTTTGTTTCAGAATCAGGCAGATGGTTTGGACAAGTTCCAAAAAATGATCATAGTCGCTCATCTTTTTCAATTAAAATACTAATTAAGTTTATTTGGATATTGATAAGAGCATTTAAAATACATCTAACATTGTTTCAGAATTCAAGCTTAAATTCTGAAAGAAAGTTGGATGTATCTTAAACCCTCTTACCGGTATCCGATGAAACTTATTTTTTATTGGGACTCTAAACAAATTTAAAGATCTCAAATTACAAGGAAATTTGATTTAGAAAAGAACTGACAAAATTTTCATTTGATAAACAAGAGCTCCACTGCCGTTGTACCTTGTCCTGCCTTGGAATAGGTAAAATGGGAATCATAAAGTTTGTCATCTAGTAAATGAGATCAATATATACTCCTACTATAGTACCTTATATTGATAGATAGAATACGTAGTACATTCATCACGAGAGAGAGTCCGAGATTCTTACATAGTACATTTTTTTGATAGATAGAATACATAGTACAATCACGAGAGTCCAATCACGCACCCAATCTCCCAGCTGCCCATCTTCATTTACAAGTTAAACTAAACCCAATCCTTTTCACTTTCCATTTTCTGCAGGAGAGAGAGAGAGAGGAGAAACACAACTTAATACTAATATTTTCTTTACTTTTTAGTCCAACAGTCGAGATAGAGAGATGTCAGCATTTTTCTGCATTATTCTGTTGTGTTGTCACTCTATGAATAAAGTTGAACAGTTCTCTAGCTATTCTCCAATCAACCCGTGGATAAAAACTCTCCATTATTGTGTTGCGTTGTCACTCTGTTGGTAAACGTTGGACAGATCCTAGCTATTCTCCAATCTGCCCTTGGATTATCAAATTCTTCATTATTGTATTTTGTTGTCACTCTGTGGGCAAAATCTAGACCGAGGATTCCCATTCCTCCCAAACACCCCCATTTGTAACTTTGTATGCAAGGACTAAGGAGGATTGCAAGCTGTGAACACTTTTTCACATTCACGAGATTCTTCATCCTCCAAATTGGTCAAGTTGGTCTTCTCATCCTCCTCCCTCAGTGGAGGCAGGAGTTCGAGTCCCGGGTGGGGCGAGGGTGGGGCTCAAGGTTATAGACAGTCTCGGACCCCATGTGAACTAACCTACTAACTCATTAACTCCCCTATACCCGTTGATGTATAAACCATGACCAAAAAAAATTTATATTCACGAGAAGACTTTTGCTCCTTTTAACCTCTGTATGGTATTTCATCTTTTAACTCATTCTCTCTCTTTCAATGTTTTTCTTTTCCAAATAAATGTGTTTTTTTTTCGCGGGGTGATGGGATACAAGAACCAAAATGCTACTTGTCCTCATTATGCTTGTCTTGGGCTTCATTGGAATTCTGTTTTGGATTCTTCCCCAAAGGTCTGTGACATGGAACTGATTTTGGTTCCATGGTTATTTGGGGTTTTAGTAGTGTGTTTTTTTTTAAATTTGGTTGATCGCTTATCTACCTGTTCAATATATAGCACAATACTCTATTCAAGGCTATTGTCCTTATAAAAAGAAAAAAAAGTGAAGAAAATTCTATGGCAAAAAAGTTTCTCTACAAAATCTTCCGTTCAAGTTGGTTATTCTTATCTTTATCATACCGTGTACGGCACAAATGGGAGATAAAAGAAACATCATCGGTGGATGATGCTGTTGATACCGTTATCATGCGGTTGGACAGATTATCAAATTCTTCGTTATTTTGTTGGGTTGTCACTTTGTGAGGAAAAGTCGGACAAATCTCTAGCTATATTCGAATCAGCCCTTGGATCATCAAATTCTTCATTATTGTGTTTTGTTGTCACTTTGTGTGCAAAATCTGGACAAATGATTCTCATTCCCCCCCCCCCCCCCCCCCCCCCCCCCCCCCCAAACACTATGCAATGACTAAGGAGGACAGTAAATTGTGAACACTTTTCACATTCACAAGATTCTTCGTCCTCCACCCTTTTAACATTCACGAGAAGACTACCCCTTTTAACCTCTGTATAACTGTGGAAAAAAAAAAAAAAAGAAAACTTCAACGATGTCTAAAATACCAACGGTCTTGATCATCAAAATGGATCCCGAAAGGCTTGCTATTCACCAGGCCCTTTAATAGAGTATTGTGCTATTGTTCAAGTTTGTGATTGACACAGACTCACTTATTTTTTACGAAGAAAATAGTACATTATTCATTTTATAGAAGTTTAGTTTTACTGTAGAGTGTTCGTTCAATATTCAATCAAGAGAAATATATCTTCTTCTTTTTATTTTTATTTTTATTTTTTGAACTAAAGAGAAAAAAGCTAGGGAAATATATCTCGACAGTGTGGTTTTTAATATCTAGTCAGTGTTACTCGTCCACTATCGAAACGACGTAGTTTTACTCCACCGTAATTGAAATGAAGTAGTTTTTTACTCCTCCACTCAAACATAAGCTTAACAACAGCACCGAACTTTGTTAATTCATGCAAACCTATTCAGGTTTTGCCATGAGACTTTTATATACGTATCTCATCTTCTATATAGTACATGACATTCAAGAGACTTTTATCTGTGACCATACCTCATATTTTGTAATACATTTATGAGAGCATTTTTATATAGAGAGATGCATAATTTCTATAGTACATTCACGAGACTTTTGTAGCGATAAAGCAAAAGGGACCGACCTCCCATACTGAGAGAGAGAGAGAGATGTGTCATCACTTTTCTTTTTCATCCTCACATTCTCGAGATTCTTCGTCCTCCAAGTTTATCAAGTTGGTCTTCTCACCCTCCTCCCTTAGTGGAGGCAGTAGATCGAGTCCCTAGAGGAGCGAGGTTGGGGATTAGGGTTATAGACAGTCTTTGGAACCCTTGTGAACTAACCTACTAACTCATTAACTCCCCCATACTCGCTGATGTATAAAATATGGCAAAAAAAAAATTATATTCACGAGAAGACTTGCCCCTTTTAACCTCTGTATGGTACTTCATCTTTTAACCCATTCTCTCTCTTTCAATGTTTTTTTTCCCCAAATAAATGTGTGTTTTTTTTTTTTCACGGGGTGATGGGATATACAAGAACCAAAATGCTACTTGTCCTCATTATGCTTGTCCTGGGCATCATTGGAATCCTGTTTTGGATTCTTCCCCAAAGGTCTGTGACATGGAACTGATTTTGGTTCCATGGTTATTTGGGGTTTTAATTTTAATTTTTTTTGTACATTCACGAGAGCATATTTTGAATTCTTCCCCAAGGTCTGTACCTCATATTTTGTAATAAATTTACGAGAGCATTTTTATACAAAGAGATGGATAATTTCTATAGTACATTCACGAGACTTTTGTAGCGATAAAGTTAAGGGGACCGACCACTCCCATACTGATAGGGTATCGATGGGCACCGGAGGCCCACTCTATGTCCCGCATGGATAATTCGAGCCATTTAATTATTTAAAAAAATAAACCCAAGTGGGCCCGTGAACAATCAGTAGTCAATTTGATATGTCTAAGTGCTCAATCCAATCTTCAATTTTTTCATTTAGATTTTAGTATTTGAAGTTTGAATAAAAAAAAATGAAAAATTGGATCGAGAACCTATACATATCGGATTGAGCTAGTTTTTCATGAACCCACTCATTTTTTTTGAACTGTTGAACAGCTCAAATCATCCATGCGGGATCAGGAGTAGGCCCCACGTGCCCATCGGTAACCCATTGTTATGCTATTGGTACAACCAATAGCAGGGTTGAAAATTTGATTATGCTATAGTACCTTATATTGATATTGGTAAGAACATTTAAGTTTATTTGGATGTAACTTAAACGTCCTTACTGGTATCCGATAAAACTTATTTTTTACTGAGACTCTAGACAAATTTATATATAAAAAATTATAAGGAAATTTGATATAGAAAAGAACTGACAAATTTTCATTTGATAAACTAGAGCTCCACTTCCGTTGTGCCTTGTCCTGGCTTAGGGTAGGTAAAATGGGAATCATAAAGTTTGTCGTCTAGTAAATGAGCTAGATATATGCTATTGTACCTTATATTGATAGATAGAAAACATACAACATTCACGAAAGTCCAAGATTTTTACATAGTACATTTTTTTGATAAATAGAATATATAGTACAATCACGAGAGAGTCCAATCACTCGCCCAATCTCCCAGCTGCCCATTTTCGTTTACAAGTTAAACCAAACCCAATCTTTTTCACTTCCCATTTTCGTAGGAGAGAAAATCAACTTAATATTTATATTTTCTTTACTCTTTAGTCCAACAGCCGTGAGAGAGAGTCATCACTTTTCTTTTCATTCTCACATCTTTTCCTTCATCCTTATTTCTCCATCCTAGCTAGACACCACCAACTTCCATTCCAACGCCGTTTAAGCACCGAAACAGCCCGAAAAATACCAGTTCTGAATAGGCACGTAACAGCTCCATTTTAGCTCCGAAACCAGCCCCATTTCAGTCACAAATCAGTCCAGAAATCAGCCACCGTCCAGCCGCAAAACAGTCCGAAAACAGCCCCGAACCGGTCCCGATGGAACACCATTGCCGTACAATCAATCCCCAAACTTCACCGCTGTTCTCGTCGCTCTCCGCTGCAACTACCGGACTGAGGTAGTTAAAACTTACCTCCCAAAGTATATTGCTATGTAGTTGGTTAATATAGAAATTTTATGATTGTGTAAGTTTCTTTTTATGTTTCCGAAAAAATTGACGTAGAAGTTGAAACGGGTAATGCGAAGCATGAAATGAGTAATGTCATTCCTAAGTTGGCACCTGTAACTTGGAAAGAAAAACAAAAGAGAAGTAAGGGGGCTTACACAAGAAACCTATTATAAGTATAATCCCACGGAGAGGATTTTGTTACGGTTGGCTCCTAGAAAATGCATTAATATTCTCTTGCCATCCCCCTGGTATGCATATTGGCCTAGGAACGTATTTAAGTTTATGAAATAGCTAATCTTGATCTTCCCTCGTCATAGATAGGTACTGGACCTTACTTTTCTTCGCCTGAAAACTTGTTTGTATTTTCTATTCATCATCAGATCTGTCTGACGTCAACCCAAGCAGACCGTGGGCGTGGTCTTGGCACATGTTTGATCGTGGTGTCCTTCCGAAAATTTTTGGACAGACCACGGAACATGGACAATGCTGTTGTTGCTCCATGGCAGCAGTGTCGGCAGCTTGCTCCGCGGCATGGACAATCAAGACCGCAAGGCCCCCTCTTGAATTAGCTGTACAAGAGCTGATCAACGAAGTCCCCAAACATTATGGGATACAAGAACCAAAATGCTACTTGTCCTCATTATGTTTGTCCTGGGCTTCATTGGAATTCTGTTTTGGATTCTTCCCCAAAGGTCTGTGACATGGAACTGATTTTGGTTCCATGGTTATTTGGGTTTTAGTTGTGTTTTTTTTTAGTACATTCACGAGAGTATATTTTTAGATTCTTCCCCAAAGGTCCGTACCTCATATTTTGTAATAAATGTGGTTTTTTTTTTCACGGGGTGATGGCATACAAGAACCAAAATGCTACTTGTCCTCATTATGCTTGTCCTGGGCTTCATTGGAATTCTGTTTTGGATTCTTCCGCAAAGGTCTGTGACATGGAACTGATTTTGGTTCCATGGTTGTTTGGGGTTTTAGTTGTGTTTTTTTTAGTACATTCACGAGAGCATATTTTGGATTCTTCTCCAAAGGTCCGTACCTCATATTTTGTAATACATTTACTAGAGCATTTTTATACAGTGAGATGGATATTTTTTAAAATACATTAACGAGACTTTTGTAGCGATAAAGTAAAGGGGACCGACCACTCCCATATTGATAGAGAGAGAGAGAGAGAGAGAGAGAGAGAGAGAGATGTCATTACTTTTCTTTTTCATTCTCACATATATTCTCGAGATTCTTCGTCCTCCAAGTTTATCAAGTTGGTCTTCTCACCGTCCTCCCTCAATGGAGGCAGGAGTTCGAGTCCCGAGAGGGGTGAGGGCAGGTCTTAGGGTTATAGACAGTTTCTGGACCCCTTGTGAACTAATCTACTAACTCGTTAACTCACTCATACCCGCTGATGTATAAACTATGGCAAAAAAAAAATTATATTCACGAGAAGACTTGCCTCTTTTAACCTCTCTATGGTACTTCATCTTTTAACCCGTTCTCTCTCTTTCAATGTTTTTTTTCCTAAATAAATGTTGTTTTTTTTTTCTCGGGCTAATGGGATACAAGAACCAAAATGCTATTTGTCCTCATTATGTTTGTCCTGGGCTTCATTGGAATTCTGTTTTGGATTCTTCCCCAAAGGTCTGTGACATGGAACTGATTTTGGTTCCATGGTTATTTGAGGTTTTAGTTGTGTTTTTTTTTTTTTTTTTTTTGTAGTACATTCACAAGAGCATATTTTAGATTCTTCCCTAAAGGTCCGTACCTCATATTTTGTAGTACACTTACGAGATCAATTTTATACAGAGAGATGCATAATTTCTATAGTACATTCACGAGAATTTTGTAGCGATAAAACTATGGGGACCGACCACTCCCGTACCGATAGAGTATCGATGGGCACCCGAGGCCCACTCTATGTCCCGCATGGATAATTCGAGTCGTTTAATTATTTAAAAAAATAAACCTGTGTGGGCCCGTGAACAATCAGCAGTCAATTTGATATGTATAAGCGCTCGATCCAATCTTCAATTTTTTCATTTAGATTTCAGGATTCGAAGTCTGAATAAAAAAAAATGAATGATTGAATCGAGAACCTATACATATCGAATTGAGCTGGCATTTCATGAACCCACTCATTTTTTTTTGTACAATTGAACGGCTCAGTTCATCCGTGCAGGATCAGGAGTAGGCCCCGCGTGCCCGTCAGTACCCCATTCTAATTCTTCTTACCAATTGATATTGGTAAGAAGATTTAAGTTTATCTGGATGTAACTTAAACGCACTTACCGGTATCCGATAAAACTTATTTTTTACTGAGACTCTAGACAAATTTATTGATCAGAAATTACAAGGAAATTTGATTTAGAAAAGAACTGACAAATTTTCATTTGATAAACTAGAGCTCCACTGCCGTTGTGCCTTGTCCTAGCTTAGGATAGGTAAAATGGGAATCATAGAGTTTGTCATCTGGTAAATGAGCTCAATATATGCTATAGTACCTTATATTGATAGATAGAAAACATACAACATTCACGAGAGACGTCCGAGATTCTTACATAGTACACTTTTTGAGAAAATTTCTTTTATATCCCTTCGACTTTAATCAAAAATTCATTTTGGTCCTTCACCTTTTAATTTCGGCATAAAAATACTTCGACTTTCCAATTTTTTTCAATGTGGTCCTGTTGAAGGAATCCGTTTTCTTTTTGGACGGAAAAAACGACGTTGACTTCTTTTGAGGGGCATTATTGTCCTTATTGGCAGGGGCAGTGGTGGTGGAAACAAAGGAGGGAGAACTGGTGGTGGAAGGGGCAGGGCTGGAAGGGGGAGTGCTGTTGGAACCAGAGGAGGGAGCACTGATGGTGGAAGGGGCAGAACTGGAAGGGGAAGGGTCGTCCAGTGAGTACAGCAGAAACAGCAGAAAATTCAAAGCCAACATGGTCCCATACTGACCGTGGGTCATTGCATTGAATTATGAGGATCACTTTTGTTTTTGTCCAGATCCACTTTTGCTCTGATGTAATTTGCTTTACTGTGATGCATTTTGACAGACTTGGGTCATGCTTTGTTTGTTTTGGCAAGTAGGTATTTTGTATTGAATGGGTTTAAATGGTTCCAGTTGAACTGACTTTTGCTTTTGAATATTATGGTCAATGGCAAGTAGGCCAATGGGTTTGAATGGTGTCACTGTTTTTGGATTGATTTGTGAAAATGGGAAGCAGGTTTATGCATTGAATATTTTGTGTTGAAAGTGCTTTTTTATTGAAACTGTTGAAGCAGGTATATGCAAGTAGGCCAATGTAAACTGTTTTTTTGTCTTTTATTTTGGCAAAAACGTGATACTATTTTTTTGTTTGGCCAATGTGTAGACTTTTTTGTTGAAACTGTGTTGAAGCAGGTACATAAGTCAATAAGATGTTTATTTTTACTTAGTTCAGACAAATAAGCTAAAGTGACTTTTTTTTTTGTCCTTAGTCAAATTTTTTTCGTATCACTTGGCTTATTGTCAATTTTTTTTGGAGATTATTGCATTCTCATGACTAGAGGAACCTAAAAAGTAAAAAAATTTGACCGAAATCCAATTTTTTTGAATAAAGACGAAAAAAATTGGCTTATTGAAATTTTTTTGTCTTTATTCAAAAAAAATTTGGATTTCGGTCAAAAAATTTTACTTTTTAGATTCCTCTTGTCTTGAGAATGCAATAATTCCCAAAAAATTGACAATAAGCCAAGTGATACGAAAAAAATTTGAATAAGGACAAAAAAGAAGCCACTTTGGTTTATTTGTCTGAACACATTAAAATTTGTCTTTTTGAAAAAAAATTATGAGTTTCGATCTAAATTTTTTACTTTTTCGATTCCTCTTGTCGAGAAGAATTAATAAGTCACAAAAGTTTCACATAAAATTAACAAATAAAAAAAAGTTAATAAAGTAAGACAAAATGACTTCTAATTTGAAGGGGGACCATTTTTATACGCAGGAGGGACCATTTTTAGTACACATGTGGATAACGTGGGTTTTGATTCTCTCCAATGGACCTATGGTGAGGGAGGAGAGAGGGAGGAGGGAAAAGGACAATAATGACCCTCAAAAAGAGTCAACGTCGTTTTTTCCATCCAAAAAGAAAACGGATTCCTTCAACAGGACCACATTGAAAAAACTTGGAAAGTCAAAGGATTATTATGCCGAAATTGAAAGGTGAAGGACCAAAATGAATTTTCAAACAAAGTCGAAGGGATATAAAAGAAATTTTCTCACACTTTTTTGATAAATAGAATATATAGTACAATCACGAGAGAGTCCAATCACTCTCCCAATCTCCCAGCTGCCCATCTTCATTTACAAGTTAAACTAAACCCAATCCTTTTCACTTCCCATTTTCAGCAGGAGAGAAAGAGAATAGGATAAACACAACTTGATAGTAATATTTTCTATAATTTTCAGTCCAACAGCCGTGAGTGAGAGATTTCATCACTTTTCTTTTTCATTCTCACATCTTCTCCTTCATCCTTATTATTTCTCAATCCCAGCTAGACACCACCAACCACCATTGCCAACCCCATCTAAGCACCAAAACAGCCCGAAAAATATATACCAGTTCTGAACAGCCACGTAACAGCTCCGAAACCAGCCCCATTTCAGTCACAAATCAGCCACCGTCCAGCTGCAAAACAGTTCGAAAACAGCCCCGAACCGGTCCCGACGGAACTCCATTGCCGTGCAATCAAGCCCCAAGCTAATTCTCCGCCGTTCTCATCGCTCTCCGCTACAACTACCGGACCGAGGTAGTTAAAACTTACCTCCCAAAGTATATTGCTATGTAGTTGGTTAATATAGAAATTTTATGATTGTGTATGTTTCATTTTATATTTCCGAAAAAATTGACACCTGTAACTTGGGAATGTTACAGTTCCGTGGTCTGTTTAATTTTATGATTGTGTATGTTTCATTTCATTTTGAAACGGGTAATGCGAAGCATGAAATGAGTAATGTGATTCCTAAGTTGGCACCTGTAACTTGGGAAGAAAAACAAAAGAGAAGTAAGGGGGCTTAGTGGCTTACACAAGAAACCCATTATAAGTATAATCCCACGGAGAGGATTTTGTTACGGTTGGCTCCTAGAAAATGAATTAATATTCTCTTGCCATGCCCCTGGTATGCATATTGGCCTAGGTACGTATTTAAGTTTATGAAATAGCTAATCTCGATCTTCCCTCGTCATAGATAGGTACGTACTAGACCTTACTTTTCTTCACCTGAAAACTTGCTTGTGTTTTTTACTCATCATCAGATCTGAGAGAGATGTCTGACATGGACCCAAGCAGACCGTGGGCGTGGTCGTGGCACATGTTTGATCGTGGTGTCCTTCCCAAAATTTTTGAACAGTCCACGGAACATGGACCATGCGGTTGTTGCTCAATGGTAGCGGCGTCGGCAGCTTGCTCCGCGGCATACGCAATCAAGACCGCGAGGCCCCCTCTCGAATTAGCTGTACAGGAGCTGATCAATGAAGTCCCCAAATATTATTGGGATGAATTAACTATAACCAAGAATGACCCTTGCGCTTCGGCATATACAAGCACCTCATTCAAGTACATAAAAAGGTATTAATGTTGGACTTAATTTTTTAATTTTAATTTTTTTGCCGCTATGTGATTTCCACTAAAAGCTTTTTCTTTGGGTTCTCAATAATCGCATTAATTAATTAAGACTATATATATATATATATATATATATATATATATATATATATATATATATGTATATATATATATATATATGTATTCTCGAATTTTGTAACGACTAACAGGTTCCATATCGGGATGGCTGGAGATCTTCCATATCAGGGGAGGCCGACTGATGCTGAACTTCCACCCAATGTACGTGAGCACAATATATATCCATGTCGATATATAATTTTTCACACTTTTTTGAATATCATGTTCTCCTTCTTGAATTTCAATTAATATTCTCCATTTTGTGCGCTGATTCTATCTTTACTTCTTCGTTTTTTGGGTAAGGTATTTTAATTTTATTTTTCTTTGTAGAGCTTGAAGCTTGCTATCAATAATTTTACCATCTTCAACAATGGGACCGCTGCTGATAATATTCAACACCTTGAGAACTGGGTGTATGTCCCGAATGTGGAAGTTCCAGTTATGATGGATAAGATTAAACAACGTCGACCCCTCGTTGGAGAGTTCCATATGTATCCGCAACACTTTGAACGGACGCGAGATGTAAGCAATATTACTATTAAGTAATAATTAATAATGGTAGTGATCATCGAGAGCATGTACTAATATTTCGTTTCAACATCACTTAATTAATATATATGACTAATTTTTGTTGACAAAAAATGATAATCCTTTCAATTCAGTTACCCGATCAAGAGTAGCCCGCCCGACGAAAGGTAGTAAAAGTCAAAACTACCCTCCACATCCATATTGCATGCCCGAGAAAATAATAAGGGTGTTAACGACAAAGTAAAAATTAATCGACGATCGATTTGGTTAGGAATAGGATTTAAGGTGTTTGGCACCATCTTTTTTTTTTTTTCCCCGGACATTACATCAATTGTGGGAATTCATAAAACAACCAAGTCCAACAATTCAACCAATACAATAAATAAGCCCATTGTAGTGTATAGACAAAGAAAGAAAGAAAGAAAAAGCTCTTTAAGGAAAGAACACCTAGATACAGGTGGAGAGGAACTCTTGACCTCTTAGTGAGATGCAATAGTCTTGACCAACAGAGCTAGCCCCAGTTGGTTGGGTTTGGCATCATCTAAAGTAGTACTAATATAAATTGATTATGGGGCATGAGAGAGAGAGAGAGAGAGAGAGAGAGAGAGAGATTTATGTCGATGGTCTTCTTACACAATATTTTTTTTACGAGGTCTTCTCACCAAAACTCATTATTGATTACTATTTTTTCTCCTTCCCATCGCAGGGAATCTATAGGAATGGGACGAAGGACCACTCCATTGTTGAAGACCGTATTGCCCATGCTATCCTCGTTGTTGGAATGGGATACGGCCCCTATGGCCAAGATCCTTATTATATTTGTCAAAACAGCTTTGGTCCTGAATGGGGATTGAATGGAGGTTACGTTAAGATATCGGACAAAGAGTTTTTCAATTTCTACGATGTGGATGTTAATCCCATTTTGGTGAATTCAGGAGTTCAGGTAATTATTTGTGTTACTTCTTAATTTTTTGAGGAAAACTAAATAGGAGGCATGTAGCATATGTATACTTAAGTCCTCTCCTATTGAGTTTGAAAATGTTTTCATCCTGAAAGTTTAAAAAAAAAACACCCAACAATACCCTTATTTAAACAAAACATATTTTCTGATATTACCTAATTGCCCCCTCCCCTCCCCTCCCCGCCTCAATCTCCCATTTCTTGATAAAAACAGGACGTCGGTTCTAGTTCTGGATCGAGAAGGTCATCTGGATCGAGAACGGCGTCGGTGGCCCTGGATCAAGAACGCGGGCGGCGGCGGCGATGAACTTGGAGCAAAACGGTGTGCCCATTTATTTCTTCTTCTTTTTTACTTCACTTCACAATTATATGCCTATTAGGTACTCTGATTGAGGTTTATATGACGTTGTATAGGAGATGGAGCTCGAGGGGAGATGATGAAGGTGAGTTAAAAATTTATATTCTGAAATTGAAATAATGTTACGGAATTTTCATTTTATTAAAAATTTCGGAATATTACACAAAGTGATAAATGATATATCCGGGTATATATCCTATGGACTTGATATCATTTCTCAATAGGCGGGGTCACTACCCAAATAGTTTTTGGTGTTCCGCCCAATATAGATGCTTAATTCAATATTATGGTTTAACAATTTTGAGCCTGAAAACTGACTTCTCTCTTTAAAATTATTGATAATCATCTCTTGTGAAAGAATCAAATTGTGTTTCGGTTATTTCCCATGTTAATTATGCAACATTGGTGTATCATAATTCTCACTGAAATGGATTTGTTTTTGTATGAAACCCTTTCAGGGAATCAAGGTTAAAGGTGGTACTAATATCAAGTGATTTACTTTGGTGATTGCAGTGGTTGTCTTTCAATAAATCGGATTTGGGGTATGTAATATTGAATTGTGAGACTTTGTGAGTTTTCCATTTTATTTGGTGGCAGCAATGAGCCACGGGTTTGTAATTGACGCCGTTAGGCGAATATGTACTTGATTGGCACGTTTTCTATTTTATTTGGTGGCAAACAATGAGCCACGGGTTTGTAATTGGCGCCGTTAGGCGAATATGTACTTGATTTTCACGTAAATATATCCGCTTTGGAATATTAAATAAAATTAATGCTTCTTATTTTAGAAAAAGTTTTACGAACATGATTTAGTGAATGCCTCAGAGGATATTTATTCATTGGCGGGTCATGGATTTGTTGGTGCTTCCGGTTCTTCAATTAGATCATGTTTTTGTTGGTGAGCGCTTTGGCTTGTTGCTTAGTTGGTTTATTGATATAGATAGAGTCTATTTTTCTCGATGAATGAGATCGATGTCATAACTTTACAAAACAATTTACCACTTCATAGAGGGGAAAGAGTGTGAACGTTTCTTCCATGATGAGGAATGGCAAAATTTCCAAAAGTAGACAATGGTAGTAGTTCTATCTATATGGATATGGATATTGGAGATTACAATTCTATATCTACAAAACCTTTCTTTATCAAAATCGCACAACAGTTCGATACATTGTCAATTTGCAAGTTTAATGGGTCCCAAATGAGAAAGAGAGAAAAAAAAAAAGAAAGAAAAAAAAAGAAGAAGATGGCCGATTGACTTTTGCAATTAATTTTAGCCTCAACTAATCCTAGCTTCTCTGGACTTGAAGTAAAATTTGCTTCCACATCGAATATGCCAACCGTCTCCTCTAAACTTAGCATTTCTGTGATTTCTAGCTCAAGGCTATGTACATGCTCACCCAGACAATAGGTCTTCGTTCCTTGCATTTAGTTGATCCTGTAAGTAATCTCTAACCAATCCCATAATCAGGTCTAGATTTGTTTTAAAAAATCTCAAAATCAACATTCAATATCAGAAACCCATATAGTACTTAAGTGCATGTAAACTCTAAAACTACATCACAATCCTATGTGTTACATGATAACCGACATTAGATGGCTAAACCCTTGAATATTGACATCAACAAACTGGCGTTATCTCGGTCTGTTCTGTCCTTTATCTTTGCTATATGACTCTGTTGTGGACCTTGTTCTTTTAGTTAATTTAATTTCTGACGTACCAAAAAATATTTGACATCAACAACCTCACCATTGAGCTTAGGTACCTTAATTAATTCTTGCCAATGATATTTTCTCATGTTCTAGAATTAATACTGGTAGCCAACATATTAACAATTGACTCCTCAAGTCCTCATATTTAAAACAAAAAACAGACTCGTTCAACACACATCAACATACTTCTAGTTATCTACCAATTTCTTACAAATAGCACAAGCAACATGATGTACTCTAGGGAAGAGGAGCCAAAAAGAAAAGAAAAACTCCCCCTACATAGTCATTCCAAGGTTGCATATGGTCCTTCAAAATATCAACTTCTTTAGTTGAAGATTTTAGCAAGCCAAAAATTAGGTAGTTGGCCTGAAATTAATTTTCCTAATTCAAAAGTAACGATGCCAACAACATTCAGTCTATGTGAAAAAGTCTCATGAGGCTAGTTCAAGGTGATTGCTCAGAATTTTCTTCTTCCGACTAAAAAAAAGAAATACCTTTCCTCCAATTTCTATCTACCTTTCACTTTCCAACCTCCGATTAACAATCACCGTTGTTCCTAAGTTAAATAAATTGCATCGCGTTGACTAGATGAGCATTACAACCTATTACTGTTGTCGTGATCAGAACACAAGATACAGAATAATGTATCTTCCCTAGCATCCTCTAACAATTGAGTTAAGATACAATCAAGAGGAAATTCGTAGCCTAAATAAGAATCATCGCTGAAGCGCAAGTCATGTGCTATGAGGATGGCACATTTAATGGCTTCCATAAGGATGTGCTTGACTGGTGGCAAGTTGAGGCGGTGGAGGAGGGACCTGCAATCAGAGAGAATACTATTCCATAACTCAAAAATCATGTGTTTGACTGGTGGCAACTCAGTTGAGGGTTTTCGCTTATGGAGTTGCTTAATTAGCATGAGAGAAATGGAATGTCATAGGGCTACAGGGCTAGAGGACATTTGAGCGAATTCATCTTCTTCAAATTCTCCGAATTAACTCTCTCGCTCTCGATCACGAGGGTCTATGGCGAAGGCGGCGTACGCTTCAGAACTCCCGTTTTACGTGCCTACTGGTCCTATTGTGTCCGGACCGCTATTCGAGAAGGCATCCGATGTACCACCGAGCTCCACCACCGAAAACATGCCGGCGTACGCTTCGGAACTCCCGTTTTACGTGCCTACCGGTCGTATTGTGTCCGGACCGCTATTCAATGAGGTATACGAAGAAGATGTCACCACCGCAAACAACCCACCGCCTCCAAGTACCACCCCAGAAACCGATCCATTTTCTTATCGATCCCTTCTCCCTCCCGAACCTCTGTCGTCGTCGTCATCTTACTCGCCGTTTGGTTTCTACGGAGCCATCGATGTGGATCCGATGATCGAAGCCTACAACAACTTGCCCGACTACCCAAACAAACCTCCCAAGGTATACAAATTGTGAATCTATTACTATTATTAAGAAAGAATATGGGGTCAATTTCTTATATTATTAATCGTCCCCTTTTTCATCTAGGGTTTGGTGGAGGACTGAAATTGTATATTTTTTGAGAATCAAGTCGATAGATAGTATCTTTATTGGAATTTCCCCTGTAGACCTAAATAAAGTCCGCAATGTTAAATCAAGAATATGGGCTTTGTGGTTTATGTTTGATCAAACTAATTGTCCCCTTTTCATCTAGAGTTGGTTGGAGGGCCTTGAACGGGATTTGAATTTTAAAATAGCACGAGCACGAGCCCTTGGTTGGTATCCTCCCCACACTTCCCAACAGCAGGATGAGGGGGAGGGGCATGGAGAAGGAGAAGAACAGCCGACCAAGAAGCCTCGTTTTTCCAGAGTGCCATATGTACTGCCTTCTCCCGAAGTACCACGGATTAGAGTTCGTAACTTCACCAAGGCGGAGAGGGAGATTTACAACAAGATGGTCTTCGAGAGTGATGTATGTATACATACGTGTCCAATATGTGTATGTTCAATAGGATCTTTAATTTTCATTGTTTCCTATACATACATACAGGGTTTTGATTGTCCTTACGTTCCCCCTGAGATTGCCATCCCTGGTATCCTCAAGCCAGTTAAGGTGGAACAGCTGAAGGGCTTGGAAGATATGGCAGACTTAGCTATGAAACACTACAACGACCAAAATGTATATGCGCGCTCTTTGGTTCATTAACGTCCTTCATGTTTTTGACTATGTTTCTTGTTATTAGTTGTAACTTAGCTCGTTAAATTGTAGAACACGTCGTACCAGTTTGTCAAGGTCATCAAAGCCAATATGAGGTGGGATGGAGGTAGTACATATAACATTACCTTCCAGGCCAAGGACGACACAACTTGTTCTCCTCCACAGAACTTCCAAGCATGTGTGACTAAATTTATGGACAACACTAAGGTCCTCTTTTGCAGGGTTGAACAAGTATCCAAACCACCCGGAGGTACTAATTGTTTCATTTGTTTTTCTTTTATGCTGCTTTTGAATTCATGCCATGGCTCTTGACCACTAGTTGGTCCCTTAACTTGTTTTCTCGCTTTCCATGTTATTGGCCTTTTTCCTTGTTCACTGCATTGTTGCACCTTTCACAAAGTTAAAATCAGCTGTTGGTTTGATGGAAGCTGGAAAGGAGAAATCGTTTTGCTTAACAAAGTTGCCAGCATGTCATATCATTTGCTTTCTGAATAATAATTCTTTTGACTTTATTCTCAAACCAGATAAAATGCCACGCTAGTGTTGTTTACAAATGGTAGGAAGAGAACCTGGATTCGTTCAGCATATTCAAAATTGTTTTCCCATCCAACATCTAGTGTTTACATTTGTCCCCTTTGGTAATTGTTCTGTGTTCCTGCACCATTGTTTATCTTGAGTTTCCCTTTCCACGAAATACACGCCTGTGCCCAGTTTGTCATAATGGCTGTAAAAATACTTCAGTAATTTGGTTTAGTTATTCCTCCTTGCATGTTATTCCAAACCATGAAAACCCAAAGTTATATATGTGGACTATGAACCTATGGTATATTTGTTAGCAAAGTTTGATGTTTTGTGTGTTGTCTCTCGCGTTCCTTCCAATATGATTTGTGTTGTAAATTTTGAAGCAATCATAATTCTCGATACAAAGATCATCCCCCCCAACCCCCCTTCCCCCCTTTTTTTGGCTGATTTAACAAGCAATTGTTCCTCAGTGAACCACTATATTCTGGAATGTTTAGGCGGTAACAAAGAAGAGGATCTCAACATATCGTTACTGTGGTGAAAGGATTTGATGTTTCTGTGTATTAGAAATTCACTTGCCTATCTTCTGTTTGGTAAAATGTCAGCTAGTATTTTTTGATATTAGAGTTTCAATGCAATTTTATGAACTAGAAGTTGAGGCACACAAATTTTGTATCGAGATCATAATCTATACATAACAGTATCACTATTAAAGCATCATAAAATCATCAATAAGCTATCATGCACCTGACTGTATTTTTTTTACCTTGTTTCTTTTATGGTGAACGAGCTTCAGTGATGTAATGACTCCGAAAAGTGAAACGAACCAATGACGATACCGAACATAACACCAAAGGAAGGTGTAGACACCCATTCTGGACTGTCCGGATTAGTCCTTTTACTTTCTTTGTTGACCCGATGATGATGAATGGTCGAGAACAGTTCAAAGTCGATGGAAGGATTTGAGCTTTGAGCGTTGAACTCTCTCTTTTCAAAACCCTTCAAGCCCCTTTCAAAACCCTTCAAGCCCAGAGCCAAATAAGCCTCAGCAAAACCAACCCTGCTTACGCCAGCTCATGCTTGGCGTGCGCCAGGAAGTTGCCACGTGTCGGACATCGACCGTTGACTGAGTTTGACCTGGCGCACGGCAGGTTGTAGATGGCGTACGGAGGGTCAAGGCCGGTCAAATCACCGCTTTTCTGTCACGTGCTCGAGACTTTGCAACCACCCCAGTACAGTGCAGAGCCTCCTGATCATTGCTTTCTGCAGGGTCGTCCCCTCTCTCTCCTACACACCCCATCAAGCAAGTCTCATGCATTTAATGCATGGAAGGCTCTCTCCTCTCCAAAGCCAGCCAAACAGGCCTTAGCCTAACTGATCTCAGTCACTCTCCCCACCATAAATACCCCCCTTGCATTCATTTGCAAGGGGTTAGCTCATTCATTAAGCTCCATCTTTCCCTCTCTTTCTCTCTCTTGTTCTTGCTCCTCCATTGGAAGAGTGAGAGGTAGAGAAGCCCTATACGTCCCACACCACTGACCAGTCGCTATACGTCCCTCCATCTTCAACTCTCAAGGCTCATCCTTTCCCTCCATCTCTTGCACCAAAGGTATACCACCTTTGTGTTGCTTTCTGTTTTCAGCCCCCGAGGGGAACCAGAAGGGTTCTGGCTAGTAACTGATACTAGTCCAGACCCCTCTCTGGTAAAATAAATCAATCGTGGGAGGACACGCCATGGCGCACGCCAGCTAAGGCTAGCCGTACGCCACCTTTGGCTGTACGTGCACAGCTGGCGTGGGGATCATGGAGTGTCCATTTGTTGCTTTATTTCCTTTATGTCATCACCTTCCAGCATGTTAACAACCAGTTTACTGCTTTCTGTACATAGGAGTTGTTTAACTGCAGCATTCAACATCTGTGTCTTTCCTGTTTTATAAGGCCTCTGGTGTATGTCTGGTCATGTTCCAGAACCCAGATGATGTAAAGCCAGACCCTGGTAAGTATGCAAACCTGGCGTACGGCCCCCATGTGGGTGGCGTACGGCACGTTTGACGACAAGCCAGAGCGTGGCCCTTACATCACAGCTCAATCTTGGCCTCTCGTTCCTCCCCACTCTGTTTATGGGGTTTTCTTTGTTATTCTTATTGCTCTTAGTCATTCTTTATGCCTGTACATGTACATAATCCATATTATAAAATGCGTGGTTTGCCCTGGGTGTGCACTGGTCCATTCCAGAGCCCAGAGGATTGAGAGTAGGAGCTGTGAGAAATCAGCAAGGTAGTGTACGCCAGCCTGAAGGTGGCGTGCGCAGGGTGTGTTGGCGTGCAGTGGCCTGGCCATTGCGTGCCAGCGTGTCGCCTGCTCGCGCACCCGACGGGCAGCGTACATCATCCCGTTGAACTTCTGGCAGTGCTTGTTCTCAATCTATGTTCTTACATCTAATTCAATTCAAGCAAGTAAACTAGCATCCATAAACATTTTTGTCATACAAACTGCAAGATGTTACAGTTTTAATCCCCATTATCTGCTCTCCCGCCCTAACTGGCTAAAAAATGATCAAATGAGAGAAAAATGCAAACGTTTTACAAAAATGCCTGAGTAGAGACCGATCTCCGGATTGGGCGAGAGGGGTGCCATAAAACCCTTCCCCTCTCGTAACCTGGCTCCCGAACCTCAGATATCGAAGGTGACAACGGACCAGTCTACGCCTCTTCAAATCAAATCAAACCTTTTTCAAATCAAAGCAAAACGTAGCAAGCGTTCTCGAGTTCGGTTCCTTGGGTATTCTTCCGCTAAAACCCGAGTGGCGACTCTGAATCGAAGCGTTTCGCCGCGCTATTTTCCAAAAGGGCCGCCCCCAAACAAATTCTTACAAACCAAAATCCGAAAATTTTGGGGCGTGTGCCCACAGAAGGAAATATATGATTCTTGGAAAAACAGAAGTATATGATAGTGAATCAGGTGACTATGCTAAATGTAAACACAAAAACTTAAGAATCGAATGCGACTGCATGAATTACCATCCATGTGCATAGATAACATGATTGAAATCAACACACTTCTGGGTGTCCTCTGCAAGTGATCATTAATAGTTGGGTAATCGAACAAAAAGTTCCATTCCATCCTCGTTCATTTTCTTCACATGCTCCAATTGAGGCTCTGCCTTTGGCAGCACAAAATGTAGGTGGAAAAGGGTAAGGTTAGTTGTGAAATCCGTGGTTTGGATTTTCATGGAGAGCCCACTGACATATTAGCAACGGAAGCAGTACTGGAAACCGAAGCAGGTTCGTTGACTCGGGGGATGAATTTAATAAGGGGGTTGTCTGACAGTCTGCCATCATTTTTCCTTTGATAACTTTCCATTGTCTTGCTATCTTTGTTCTTTTGTGTTGCTTTGTTTTGTGTTATTTCCCCTTGCTCTTATTTTCACCGACTTAGAGAAAGGAAAAACAAAATGTATATGTACATAGAACACCATTGGCATTTATTTACTTGCAATCACCGCAACTATTGTAGCATTTTTAGGATTTATGAGTCAATTAGATGCCTAGTTGAGGGAAAAAACCCAATTTATCTCAACTTAACTGCCAAATTTGTTCCAATGACGTGTCATTTAATTCAACTGCAATGTGCTTATTACTTAAGAGACATCATTTAAAATGATATGATATCATCATTTTACTATATGAGCAACCAAGTACTCTACCTACGGAAAGAGCACAAGATAACGAAAAAAAAAAAGGTCGAACTTCCTTTGTTTTTGTTTTGTTGTGCTACCTATCGTCATTTTTCTATATGGCAATCAAAGTCTCTACCAGCGAAAAGAGCACAAGATCATGGGCTTGGAAAGAAAAAAAGTCGAACTTCCTTTGTTGTCCTTGTGGTGTGTTACCTAAGGACAGTCTCGTGCGAGCTATACTACTGAAGAGAGTTCATTGAAATCATTGATTTTGGTTTATGTAGAATCTTCTGAATGCGAAACGACTTTTTTGTAGCTGTACAATGGATAGAGACTCTTTTGAAGCCATGTTCCTATTGTTTGCATGAATATAATTGGAAAATAAGTTCACATCATATCCAAAAGACCACCTTGAATATAACTGCGAGGAGACCTATGCGTGGGGGGCAATATTTTGTGAAGGAGTTAATAAAACTGCAAGGTGGGAATGATTTTTGGTTGCCTGTATGTGTAAAATGGTGTAAAGCAATGATTATTTAGTGATGCAGTTGACTATGTTTTAGGAAGCTTAAAAGGAAGTAGCAATAAGTGTAATGTTCATCAACGTTGATAATGGTGTACATCTACATTGAGTGTTTGCCTTAAAAAATGGCAATTGTGTGGTTGGAGTGCTTGTGTGAAAATTCTTGAGGATATTGTAAACCATGTGGGCTTCTGAATAGAATATCTTAATCGTTTACAGATTTTTAATGTTTTTTTTTTTGTGTGTGTTTTTAAAACTTGTCAATCTCTTATGCTATTTCGCAGGTCCCGAAGTGACATCACAGTAGTTTCGCGGTGTTTGTTGAACTTACCAATCTCCTGTGCCATTTGCAGGTCTCCGGGGGAGAGACATAGCGGCCACAGCAATGTAGTAATACACGCATGTAGTTTTGTAGTTATGTTAATGGAACTCTTGTTACTGTCTTTGGATTGAAAGCGCAATTACTTTTAACTTTGTGGTAAGTGTACTGACAAACTATGTACGCATGTTATGGGCTCGTTTGTCGCAATAGTGTTACTGTGTTCCAAATATTGTGAGTAGAATGTAGCAGCACTGTGGCAACGTTAATGGCAAATATTGTGTGTTCTAGCGAAACTCAGCTGACACAGGAAGCAAAACACTGGTCTAGGTTTTGAGGGGGAGGCTATCGCCTCTCCCCCAGCTACACCGCCCTTCCACCGTAAACTCACCCCCTCCAAATAAGCATCCTCCCTCTACCCCCGCTACAACTCCCTTCCACTGTAAACCCACCCTCTCCAAATAAGCATCCTCCATCCCTCGTCTCTCTCGGCTCCGGTCCTCCGCAGCTGTAGTCTGTAATGATCTGGTGACAGCCGCTCCTCTCGTCCACGTATCAACCTCCACTGCTCCATCTCCCTTTCCCAATTCAACAGGTTGTCCTTTTGCTTAGATCACCCCCCCTCCCCCTTCCGGCTTTCCCCACTCCGACTGATCGAAACTTTCTTTGTCCTTCCCCCTTCCATCTTTTCTCTCTTCATTCTCCCTTTCCCCGTCCAGTCCGAACGGCCATCTCGGGTCTGACTTATGCGTGAATGTCTTGTGCTTTCATTTGGGGTTCCCTGTTTTGTTCTTTTCTTGCTGGTTCAGGTGGTATCGATCAAGTGGCTCGATTGAAGCGGTGGCGCTATTTGTTGGCCGCCCCCGGCTGCAGTTGTGATTTATTGAGATGCATGAGTTGAAGTTTTCTATGTTTTGTTACAAGTTTTCAGTTTTAATTCTCTGTATGTTAGGGGTGGGTAGATAAACGTTTGTGGCGGTGGTTTCTTTGCTGTTAATAGTTCATAGTTCAATAACCATAGTTTCGGTGTGATTTTGCATTTTCACTATAAATTTTGCACTGTAGTTGGCTTATGGACCATCTAGTGCACGAGGTATTTCCTATGCACGCAGTGCTCTCTACCGAAGGTGCAAAAAAAATCACTAGGTTGGCATCGGTTGGTCTCTTTGGGAAGCATCGCTCATTGTTGAACTACTGTGATAGCTGAACATAGACAAATAGCATGTGAAGCATAAACTCAAGGATAGCGCTTCGGTGTCTCCTTACGTTTTGGAGACACTGTGAAAAATGGCTTGACAAAACCAATTAAAGCATAACAAAAACCATTAAATGTATAAGGCATAACAAAAAAATTTGGTACCTATAGAACCTGTAATTGGTGGGGAGGAAAAAAAAAAAACCCTTTAGCCCACCCCCTTTAACCACGGTTAACATTTTTATCCTCTACATCTCATATTTACATCTCTTCCACATTTAACAAATGCGAAATAAATTCAAATAAGGACAAAATTCTCAAATTAAGTTTAAGTCAAGGTAAAAGAATGGAGCCTAAGTAGATAGTAATACTATTTTATTATTATTATTTTTTTTAAAAAATGTCCTATGGAGAGAGAGATAAAGAAGAAATTAAAAATACAGAGTGAATCTCACGTCCTGTGACTCGAAGCTGGGTGTGCACCGTGAAGACAAACAACTTTTCCACTGGACCAAAGTCAATCATCTGTTCTACTATGAGAAGCTTTTAGTATATAACTTTTAAAATAATACATAAGTTTCTGTGGGTGTATTCGCTGTGCACACAAAACAACAGCATTTTTTGCCCTGATCTTCGCATTGGTTCAAATGCTCGATCTAAACAGATGAGATTCAACATATTGTTGATTTAATCATTGTCACCAAATTTGGTGATAATCAGATGTCGGTAACCACATAATTGGAACACATTTGGTGCTTCCAGAAGAGTTAAAGTCCCATACTGCACCAATCGTCAGCCGCCTCGGCTATTTTTTTTTCGAATTAGGGCCGTCTATGTTTTACGTAACAAAGATTTGAATACTTCTGCCAAAAATGAATTAAATCTCTTATCAATGCATACTTGATCAGATGTAAAATGTCATTCTAATAATGAATCTACATCCCAATAAAAGGGCATTCTAAACCCAGTAGACCTAAAAATTTATGAAAGTAATTAAAACACTAAGCAAAACAAAATGGACAATATCGGTCGTCGTGATTGTGTTGCGATCGTATGAGTATTATACATTATATAAAAGCACAAGACCTTAGTTTGAAACAATAAAATTCAACGTATAGATTTTAAAGGAAGTTGTTCAATATTTTTTCCTGATGACCGATCTAAACCGTTAAGATTCAACATCTTATCGATTCTATGTTTGTCACCAACTTCTATGATAATCAGATGTCGGCAACCACATGATCGGAACACATTATATGCTTACGTAGGTATTAAAGTCCTATAGTTCACAATTCGATGACTGCTTTATCTATTTCTTCAAAATCAGAACCGTCTATCTCGTGCATAAGAGAGATTACATGATTCCTGCCAAAAATAAAGTAAATTGCTTATCGTTACAAGCTTTATCAGACATAAGTTATCATTCAAATGTTGAATTTTTTTACAAATCGAAGAAGTTCATAAACCAGAATAAACCGGATGGAGCCGAAAAATTCCAAAAACAACTAAATAATCAATAACAACCAAATCAACGGCCTTGATTATTAAAAATAAATTATTTACCGAGATCTGTTACCCTTTACTTGTCAACATAATCGCAAAACACGTTTACATTTTAAAATTTTTCCCCATTTTTCCACATGACCCATGGTTAAACCTTAAAAAATAAATAAATAAATAAATTTAAAAAGCTGACAGTCGGGAGACAGGTGGGGACAAGGGGACATGTGTCGTACTGTTATGCTTCTATGAGGTTACGGTCATGCCTTTTCGTGGTTATTGTTATGCTAGTTTGTGGTTTTGTTATGCTTTATTCCTTTTATGATTCTTGTTATGTCAGCCTTGGTTATTGGTTATGCTTTTAAATGGTTTCTGGTATGCCAATGTTGTCATAACTCAACAGTTACTCCATTTAATGGTTTCGTTACTCCAATTGGGGTTTATGTTATACCACTTTGGGAAATGTTATACTCATGTTATGCCTTTAACTTTAGGTGTTATGCCTTTTTAGGTTTCTTGTTATGTCATTTACTGGTTTTTGTTATACCCAAGTTTTTGACCAATTGAGGTTACAGGGTTTACCGGTCACTTTTGGTCAAACTTGTGGCGTGGCAAAATCTCGTCCGTCGGTTTGGTTATGCTCGTTAGTGGTTTGGTTATGCCTTGTTATGATTCTGTTATGCGTGTAAGGGGTTTTGGTTATACTAATAATGATTTTGTTATACTAAAATTACAGTGTCTCCAAAAAAAGGGGAGACACTGAAGTCATTGCCTAAACTCAAACCTTACTAAACCTTTTACCTCTAGAAACCAAAATCAAGTCACCAGTTTGGACTAGATTTGGTTTTCAGTTTTTGGGGTGTTTGAAACCGAATCGATCGGTTTTGGATAATGTAGCTAAGAACCAGCTCTGACCGAAAAAAAACAATGATCGAAATCGGTTCGAGGCGGTTCCGTCCGATCAGTTTTTTTGGGGTTTTTGGTCCAGCGTTATTATTGAAATGAACGGTTGAGATTGAGATGGATGGCTGGAATTTGTTATTCATTTTGGGTTTAAGATGGATGACTTTGATTGATTGGTCTAAATTAGTATGGTTTTGGGTATATCGGTTCGGTTCAGAGAAATTTTCAGGCAATCGAGACCAAATTGAAAATTAATCGGTTCAATTCGGTCCAAACCGAAGCTGACCAAATACCCCGACCGAAAACCGAACTAATCGGTCAATTTTTTTGACCAGTCGGTTTATCTTTCGCCCCTAGTTTGTTCAATCAATAGAAATAGTAGAAGAAACAAAATAGTACATGGTTTCAGTTATGTTTGAAGGGGGGATGGGGTAGCAGTAGCAGGGCTATTCTCTAATCAGTCCTTGGATCATTAGATTTTTCATTAATATGTTGTATTGTCATCCTGTGTGTAAAAGTTGAACAAATCTAGAGAGGCAAAATCTGGCCGGAGGATTCCCATTCCCCCAAACACCCTTATTTGTATGTAAGGAGTGCAAGTTGTGAACACTTTTCACATTCACAAGATTCTTCATCTTCCACTCTTTTAACATTCACAAGAATACTTACCTCTTTTAAGCTTTGTATGTAATAATACTTCATCTTGTACCCCCAAGTTTCTCTCTCTTTCTATTTTTTTTCTTCAAATAAATGTGTTTTGAAATTATATTATAAACGGTTTTCTTATTAACATGAGCACTTTGACGTGCCTAATGTTCTCAAGTCTAAAATACCAACGGTCTTGATCATCAAAATGGATCAAGAAAGACCTGGTATTCACCAGGACAAGACCCTCCCATCCCTTTAAAGTATTGTGTTATTGTTCAAGTTTGTGATTGACACAAACTCACTTATTTTTTTCAAAGAAAAGAGTAGATTATTCATTTTATATAAAAGTCTACTTTTACTATAGGGCATTCGCTCAATCAATCAAGAGAAATATATCTTCTTCTTCTTCTTTTTTGAATAAAGATAAAGAGAAAAAAGCTAGGGAAATATTGGAACGACGTAGTTTTACTCCTCCATTATTGAAATGACGTTTTATTCGTACACGCAGACATAAGCTTAACAGTAGCACCAAACTCCGTTAATTCAAACAAACAAAAAAAGAGAAGAAAAAGAAACTCCGTCTATTCTGGTTTTGCCACAAGACTTTTATATATGCGTCTCATCTTCTACATAGTACATGATATTCACGAGACTTTTATCTTTTACCGTACCTCATATTTTATAATACATTTATGAGAGTATTTTTATTTAGAGATGCATAATTTCTATAGTATATTCATGAGATTTTTGTAGCGATAAAGCCAAGGCCGGGATTGATCACTCCCATACCTATAGGGCACCGATGAGTACCCAGGGCCCAGTCTATTTCCCGCATGAATAATCCGAGTCATTCAATGATTTAAAAAAAATAAACCCAAGTGGGCCAGTTAACAATCAGCAGTCAATCTGATATGTCTAAACGCTCGATCCAATCTTCTATTTTTTCATTCATGTTTCAGGATTCCAAGTTTGAATGAAAGATTGGATCGAGAATCTACATATATCGGATTGAACTGGTTTTTGATGGACCCACTCAATTTTTTAAAAAATTATTGAACGGCTCAAATCATCCGTGCGAAATCTGAAATATGCCCCACGTGCCTGTCGGTACCCCATTGGTATGCTATTGGTTGGTACCAATAGCATTCAAAATTACCTCATCTTCTATAGTACATTCATGAGAGCACTTTTATACAAAAAGATGCTACAGATACAGATGTAGCAACACAGATGGTTTGGAAGGGTTCCAAAAAAAATGATCGGAGCCACTAATTTTTATTTTAAATACTTTGTTTATGGTCCCTATAAACATTAAGTTTATGAAGAAATTAAATAGGCATCCCGTTTGGGAGACTTATTTAGGTCATCATCCTAGTGTGTTTAAATCATTATGTTCTCATCCTCAAATTTAATAAAAAACCAACAATACCCTTGTATTCATTTCCTACAAAACGTAATTAAATTACCCCTATATATCGGATATACATAGGATTTCAATCCATCAATCCCACAATTACAGGGATTATGCTAATCCCCTCCCCCACCCAACCAATGCCACCACCACAGCCAATACAACTTCCAAGAACCACCACCACCACCCGGACCCACACTCCTCTTAAACCAAAACCCAATCCAACTCCTCTCCTCCCTCTAGATCAAATAGAATCCCCTAACCTAATTAATCACACTCATAAACCCACACCGTCTCTCCTATCTCTCTGTATTAGAGAATATGACCTACCGCCGTTTCCTCCCCACCCCCATTTCCCTCCCTACAGTCCATTCATAGTCGTCAATCTTCTTCTATTGTCCTCGGTTCTCCGTCGTTCAGCTGGATCTCCAAAGCCGCTTAGAGTTCTCCTTCATAGTCAAATCCAGGAAATTTCAGCCCCTTTGTTGCCGTTCATAGCTCCGATCACTGGCTACAGTCACGGGTCGCAGTCACCGATGATAAAACGAATGCTGGACAGAGAGGAAGATTTCACAAGAATGGAAAGGCAAATAATGGTTGAAAGTTCGCGGGAATGGTATTTTTATCATCTTGAATCTGTTGATTTTTGGACGCATAGATTTATGAAGTCAAGGCCTTTTGGTTTTTCGGATGTAAAATATGGGGTGTAAGGGAATGAAAAAGAAAAAGAAAAACTGAGTTAGGGTTGTATTTTATGAGTTATAGTTGTTAATGATTCATGAAACCCTCTTCATTTTTATCTTTAGCAATCATACTCGCATAATTCAATTTTAGTCTGGTTTTCCATATCTTTTCACTGTATTTTGATTGAAACCTACACTTCTCAAAAATTGTCATGTTTTATGATTTTTGTCATGTTTTTTATTTGATCATGTTTTGTTCATCTACCTCGGTTGAAACATCAATTTTCAAAACTTGTCATGTTCTCTGATTTTTGTCATGTTTTTTATTTGATCATGTTTTGTTCATCTACCTCGATCGAAACCTATACTTCTCTAAATTTGCTATGTTGTTCAATTTTGTCATTTTTTTAATTGATTTTGTCTTGTTCATCTACCTCGATCAGGTTTTGACATATTTTGTGAATTCATCATGTTTTGCCATGTTTTCCGGCTAACACATTCATTTTTGTAAGAGTTGTATTTTCTTTTTAGATTTTAGGAGAATGAAAATATGAGAGAATTAGGAGAGAGAAAAAAGTCAAAAGATTAGTTGACAAAAATGTTTGAAAGAGGAGAGAGAATTGAGATAATTAGAAAAGATAAAAAAAAATAGAAAAGATTTGAAAAATTAGGAGAAATGAAGGGTAGTTTAGAATTTAATTGAATTTGAGGATGGAAAGACAAGTATTTAAACAGATTAGGATGAACACCTAAATAAGCAGGGTAAAAAGGATGGTTAATTAAGTTCCCCTAAGTTTATTTGGATACTGGTAAGAGCATTAAAGATACATCCAACTTTGTTTCAGAATTCAAGCAGATGGTTTGGACAGGTTCCAAAAAATGATCAAAGCCGCTCATCTTTTTCAATTAAAATACTAATTAAGTTTATTTGGATATTGATAAGAGCATTTAAGATACATCTAACTTTGTTTCAGAATTCAAGCCTAAATCCTGAAAGAAAGTTGGATATATCTTAAACCTCCTTACCGGTATCCGATGAAACTTATTTTTTACTGGGACTCTAAACAAATTTATAGATCTCAAATTACAAGGAAATTTGATTTAGAAAAGAACTGACAAAATTTTCATTTGATAAACAAGAGCTCCACTGCCGTTGTGCCTTGTCCTGCCTTAGGATAGGTAAAATGGGAATCATAAAGTTTGTCGTCTAGTAAATGAGCTCAATATATACTCTAGTACCTTATATTGATAGATAGAATACGTAGTACATTCATCACGAGAGAGTTCGAGATTCTTACATAGTACATTTTTTTGATAGATAGAATACATAGTACAATCACGAGAGTCCAATCACTCACCCAATCTCCCAGCTGCCTATCTTCGTTTACAAGTTAAACTAAACCCAATCCTTTTCACTTCCCATTTTCTGCAGGAGAGAAAGAGAAAGGAGAAACACAACTTAATAATAGTAATATTTTCTTGGATGATGCTATGGTGTCCCCGGTTATTTTGGGGACACCGTAATTTTTGGCATAACATAACCCTTACAAGCATAACAAAAATCATTACAAGTATAATAGAACCATAACATGGCATAACCAAGGCATAACCAAAAACCAATCAAGTCATAACCAAAAATCAACCAAGGCATAACCAACCAAGTTATGCCTTGTTATGGTTTTGGTTATGCTTATAATGGTTTTGGTTATGCTTGTAATAAATTTGGTTATGCTTATAATGGTTTTGTTATGCCAAAAGTTACGGTGTCCCCAAAATGACCGGGGACACCGAAGTCATTCCCTATTTGCTTTACTTTTTAGTCCAACAGTCGAGATAGAGAGATATCACCACTTGGGAACGACTTCGGTGTCCCCGGTCATTTTGGGGACACCGTAAGTTTTGGCATAACTAAATCATTACAAGCATAACCAAACCAATTATATGTATAACCAAGCCATAATAAGGCATAACCAAGGCATAACCAAAACTCCGATCCAACGGTTGAGATTGTGCCACGTATGCTAGTTTGACCAAAAAAAAACCGGTCTAACCGGTCACCCAACAGGTCATTGAATTTGGCATAACAAAACCACTAAATGGCATAACAAGTAAACCCAAAAAGGCATAACATGTGATTTAATGGCATAACATGAGTATAACATTTCTTAAACAGGTATAACATTAACCCAAAATAGGCATAACAAAACCATTAAATGGCATAACTGCTGAATCATAACCATGTGGGCATAACGTAAACCATTAAAAAGCATAACACAAAACCAATGACAAATATAACAAAAACCATAAACGGCATAACAAAAAGCAAAAAGTAAAAGAAGCATAATATGACCACATAAAAGCATAACAATAACCTCTAAAATGTATAACAACAACCTCTAAAACCATAACAATACCCACCTGTCATTTTTTCATTTATTTTTTTATTTGAAAATGTTTAACCATGGTTAAGTGGGAAAAAATTTTAAAATGTAAATGTGTCTTGCAATTATGTTCAACAATAAAATGTAATGGATCTCAATAAATCATTATTTTAATAATCAAGACCGTTAATTTGGTTGTTATTGTTGATTTAGTTATTTATGGAAATTTTGGGCTCCATCGGGATTATGAAGCTCTTTGATTGGTACAAAAATTCAACGTAAGAATGATAACTCATGTCCGATAAAGTTTGTAACGCTATGCAATTTACTTATATTTTTTGCAAGAATGATCTAATCTCTCTTACGGAAATGATAGACGGTTCCGATTTTTAAAAAATTGATCAATCGGTCATCGAGTTGTGAATTGTAGGACTTTAATACCTACGCAAGCATCGAATGTATTCCGATCGTATGGTTGCCGACATCCAATCATCACTAAAGTTGGCGAACAATATAGAATCGATAAGATGTGCAATCTTAACGGTTTAGATCGGTCATCAAAAAAAAATTATCGAACAACTTCCTTTAAAATCTATATGTTGAATTTCATTGTTCTTAAACTAAGGTCTTGTGCTTTTGTGTAATGTACGACACTCATACTATCGAAACACAATCACAATGATCGATACCATTCAGTTTGTTTTGCTTGGTGTTTTAATTGTTCTCGTAGATTTTTGGGACTACCGGGTTTAGAAAGCCCTTTTATTGGGACGTAGATTCATTATTATAATGACATTTTACATCCGATCAAGTATGTTTGATAAGAGATTTAATTTATTTCTGGCAGAAGTATTCTAATCTTTGTTACATAAAGTATAGATGGTCCTGATTCAAAAAAAAATAGCCGAGGCGGCCCAAGAGTGGTGCAGTATGGGACTTTAATGTTTCTGGAAGCACCAAATGTTTTTCGATTATGTGATTATTGACATTCGACTATCACCGATTTTGGTGACAATGATTAAATCACCAAGATGTTAAATCCCATCGGTTTAGATCGAGCATTTTAAAAAATTAGTTGCCAACTACCTTAAAATCTATACATTAAGCCAAAAACACCCTGATTATATTGTGCTGTAGTCTAATGTACAGTAGCCACACGAACGCATCACTGTCACGATGATCAATACCGTTAATTTTGTTGTACTTGTTGTTTTAATCATTCTCATAAAATTTTGGGTCTAACAGATTTTGAAAACCTTTTCATCGGAATGCAGATTCAATATTGTACGTTCGATTATCCGATTATGTATGCAATTGGTCCCGCCCATACAAGGAGAATTCCCAAAATTTTGAAATTAACCTTTTTTGCCGCAAAAAATTTGGGATCTGGATCCTAGAGCTGCGAACACATTAATTGAGAATTGAGAAGATCGAAGGGCCCAAAACAACTCCTCTTTCTTTTTGACAAAACACGCTGCTATAGGGAATAATTGTCTATGGAGAGAAACCCTCCGTCCTAATCGTCTTCTTCTTCATTCCTCTCAGTCGATATCTTCATCTCCATTCTGGTTCGACGATGTCTATGGAGAGAAACCCTCCGTCCTATTCGTCTTCTTCTTCGTTCCTCTCAGTCGATATCTTCATCTCCATTCTGGTTCTACTTTTTGTTGTGGATCGCTACTTTGTGACGAGGTAACCATTGCTACTGTAAATAGGGTTTCGTAGGGTTGTTTTCGTTTTCCTGCACTTTTTTTTTTGGTTTCTTTGTTCATCAGAATAGTTAGGGTTTTCCTGCAATTCATCCGAATAGTTTTGTACGCCGTGTGTTTCGAACTTTGGGGCTACGTGGTAGGAATACTTGTAGTACTTCAGATATTATTTGCTCTCAAATGGGTGAACTCATTGAAGAAGATCGATCTCTTCTTGTTCCCTTTTTGTTTTGTTTTTTTTTTTTTTTTGTTTTGTTTTTTTCTTTTCATACTAATAAGAAGTGCAGAACTTGCTTCTTTTTCTGGTTAGCTAGCCCAAAGTAAAAGTGATAATTCTGTTGAACATCTCTGCATCAGTACATTTCAAGAAACCTTGGTTAAACATTTGTGTTTGCATTCTTCGGCTAATAAATGTGCATTCTGTTGGTCTGATCATGTTTAGATAACATGTGAAAGATGTATAAGCTGGTTGTATTAGTATCCGACACTGATCAGTTAGAGAGCAGCAAAATCAAACCAGTAGATAACAGAACACACGGTGTTTGCGTGCTGTTTACGGGTGTACATTTTGATGGGCTTATTGCTCGTTTGGTTATCAGCAAATAAGTTGGTTTTGTTGACTTTCATTGCTTATTTGCTAAACCCATCAGCTATAGTAATTTAACCTATAAGCAAGCAAATTGCTGACAAATAAGATGGTTTGGTTGACTGTCGTTGCTTATTTGCTTAACCCATCATCAACTGAGAGTAATTTAACCAAATAAGCAAGCAAATTGCTGAATGAATTTTACTTGGAGTATTTTGTGTTTTGCAATTTTTAGTAAGCAAGCAAATAAGCTTTACCTAGAAAGTGAACAAAAAAAACTCAACATGTGGTCTTGATTCATATCTGGAGCAGGGGGATCAAACCAAGACTGGATCTTAACCACACAAGTTGATTTTGTATGCAAGCTTCTGCATATTCAGTATTGCCCTGAGGAATTCACGTAGGATACAGTAAGATAAACTGAAAATGGTGAAAATAGTACCAATTGTATCATAGAGGAGATCAAACTTGGTACTTGGCAATAGGGCTAGATAATGTATATAGGAAAGGAAATGGGTGGGCAGCATGACATTGATGCTGGTGAAGAAGATGGTATGACTTATTGACTTGGTGGTCTATGTTGAAAGACAAGGCAATTATAACAACATAAAGAAGTCTCTGTTTTGGTATTTTAAAGATGTATATCTTGCAATACGATGCTTGATTTCCTTTCGTTGTTATATCTTGGCTTATTGGTTTGTCTAGTTATATCTAATATCATATTGTTGGCTATTCTGTTTCATAGAGTCTCCATTTGAATTCCGGGCCTTGGAGGTGGCTTTGGAAGCCATTTGTAGTTTTCTTGCTGCTCGTACAACAGAATTGGAGACTGCTGCTTATCCAGCTTTGGATGAACTCACTTCTAAGGTATGCATTTTTGGTATCTTTCAGAAGTCTGCCTAACTTTTGAGGGTTTATAATTCCACTCTTGTCTAGGACTGCTGAAAATGCAATTGGTTTAGTTAATGCTCAAATATTGGTTCGAAATCGATGAATTGCTCGATTAGTTTATTTTTCTCCGTTTATATTTGTTGCTATTTCTGCACTCCTTACAAGTTACAAATCAGACCAAACCAAACCGAGCCAAAGCTGTAGTTGATGGTCTGTTAATGTTAATATAGCTATATATACATCTGTTGAGCCTTTAAATAAATTAGTTTGTAACAATAAAACATGGCATACCTATGCTTCCAGCTTGTCCTTGGTTCAAATCATATAAGTTGTGTTTTGTGTGAGTCGGTGGTCCTTGTTTTGTTCTCTCTCTTGACAAATGAAGCAGGGTTGTATGTAAGGAAAAGTGTTAGATATCTTGTTGTACATCATTGGGCTTATTTCATGACGGGTGAAACTTTTATATGAGTTGTTAGTTGATAAACTGGAATTATGTATCAGGAAATCTCATTTTGGGTTGTGGTTAGTATTTTTATTAATGATTTGTACCTTTCATGCAACTAGATTTGTTTTAGGGGTCATTTGTTCCGACTTCGGCTCTCTTGATTTTTTCTTCTTGTTTCTCCCTTACTGGTAGTCAGTGTCTTGGCATCGAATCCTCAATACGATGATGCTACACTGGAAAATCCTTTTACAATGGCTCTGAAGTACTCAACATTATTTTTTTGTGTTGAATGCCCCTAGTAGGAGTGAATAACATAAGAGTTCCAGTGAGGTTTGTAGTTTCCTAAAGTGGGTGGTTATCTCAAAGGTGGGGCCTGACTGTGGTCCTTTGGGAAGATTGTCGGCACATGAACAAAATAAGAGATAACTGATCAGACTTGGACAGAACATTTACCTTTTGTTTATCCTTTTAATTTACAGGTTCTTTTCGCATGAATCCCATGCCCCACTTTCCCAACCCCCACTTAAAACGAATGAAATAGGACCAGGTTTTAGATTAGTTCTCTCCAGAATAGTTGCTCGATGGTGATATTATCTGTATATGCCTTTTTTTTGTTAGTATTAAATACTAACATTCCATCAGGTATTGTTAAGTAGAATGCTTTATTCTTCTCTTTGCATACTCTTGGTGATTGGTTCTCTATTAATATGTTGGCAAATGACTATTCAAATTACAGATCAGTAGCCATAACTTGGATCGGGTCCGTAAATTGAAGAGTGCAATGACTCGGTTAACTGCTCGAGTTCAAAAGGTACAGCTATATGGGTACTCCGTGACATACCGTTGCAAGTTTTTGCATCATGGGCTTTTTGTTCATGCGTCTTTGCCTTATGCTTTATAAGAAGGAAAATGGGACTTTTTCTCGCATTGCTGGATGTGTGTGCTTTAAAAGTTGTTTTGATGCATGAATTTGATGTTCTTGAAGTAGGTCTTTTATGTCTATGAGTTCAAGCATGATTAGTGAGGTTTTGGTGATGAATTTTGTTGGATTTGAGTAGTAGAATTTCGTGTATGTAGCATGTGTACATAGCAGTTTCCTGACAGCGAACTGGGTCTCAGTTTTTAGGTAATTTCTCATTCGTAAACTTTGAATTAGGTATTGGTTCCTTCACAAGTTAGAAAGTAGACTTAAAGCTTGTTCTTTTGCCGCTGGAATCGCCCAAAACCGTTGAGAATTCAATTTATAGTGATTTTCCGAAGTCTGGGTTGAAACCAGAAAATCTGTTTCCTGACAGATTCGCGAACCAACTGTATTTACTCATTTTTCCATCCTTTAGGTTCGAATCTGACTTGGGTTCCTTCACAACTTTTGTAGTACATCCTGTTACGCAACTTTCGGCACTAGAATCACTAAAAAATATTAAAAGCACAATTTATAGTGATGTTTCATGGTTGGGCTGTCCTGTGAAGCTTTTGCTGAAAAAAATGTTAAAAGCACAATTTATAGTGATGTTCCATTTACTGGGTACATTTTTCTAATTATGCGTTTTCCTTTATTTTCCCTTGTAAAGTATGAGGATTGTTTTTCATTACCACAATCATTCTTGTAGGGATTCTTACGTGCATTTGAAATTGTTTTCCACCGAAAGATTTTTTGCAACCCGGTCTGAATTGTGCAGCTTGAAACCCAGAGTGTGGATACTAGACACGGTTTGTGTGATGATTTTGCCACTTGGTTTAAGTTGAAGTATTCAAGTTGTTATTACTTTTTGCATTTTAGTCCAATGTGGTTACCTATCATGTATGGTTGTAGATTCTAAATTTGGTAGCCGTGCAAATGACAAATGCGGAAAGGTTGCCACTTCATGTGGTATTTGCCGGTTACTGTATCAGTAAGTATAATTAATTTCCCCTTTGTTTCTTGTACTAGTGGCATTGTTTTTTATTCCTGTAAATTTGCTTCTTTATTCCCGTAAACTTGCAGAGGCTGATATTAGACAATCCCAACCTCAATGATTGTGATTTGAAGAAGTTATGTAGTAGCTACTTTGGAGATGCAAATTTTACTGCTGATCTTAGCTCATGCTCCATGGTAAAGTTATAAAAATGTTAAACTAAGTTAGTACTTTTGCAAATCAATTATAAAATAAGATTTCAATTGGTTTTGAATCATGATTGTTTACCTTTGATCGTAGATATACATACCAACAAATGATCGTGGTTCCCACTGGTTTTGCATCAAAATAGACATGGGCATCCATATGGCTTATATTTTTGATTCAAAGCCCGCTACTCGATCCAATTTGTTTCGTAAGAAACTGACACGACAAGTGGTATGACCACCTCGTTTAGACCATGTTTTATGATATGCCCGATTTGTATTTTAACTACTTGTTTTTACGATTAGTTGGAGGGATTACATCGCGCGTTGCTCTTCCAATATGGAGAGCTCTATCAGGTTGATGTCAGGAAGTTTAATATTGCTAATGTTGAAAGCCAACCCTTGCAACATGAGGAGGACGGGTAATTTATTAAACATATTCTTATGTTACTTGCAATGAATCACGGATACGCGAGGGATACGGATACGCGCCTGATATGCCTATGAGACTAATAATTATGAAAATGTATCCCCGATGTATCCGTATCCTTTTTTTTTAGGTTTTGTCATATCGCCGTATCCGTATCGTGTCGTATCTGTATCCCGTATTCGTATTTGTGCTTCATAGGTTACTTGTGTTAATTGTGTTTCTTGCTTTTGAAGTGGTTTACTTTATTCCTTTCTGCACATTTTTAGGTATGATTGTGGGCTATTTGTTATAAAATTCATGCAAGGGTTCAATTTCCCATCCGGTGTATACAAGGTTAGTGCTCGTAAAGTAACATCGTCATGTTACTTAACTGGTTGTGATAGTGTTGAATTTCTAAGCTAGCTTTGGGTTTTGTAGATGGATGATACCGAAAGGCCAAGGTTGTTATTGGAATTGTTTGGTGATAAGAATAATCGGGACGCCTTGGAGGTTATAAAAAAATATGAGGCATGGAAGGTAGAAAGAGGTAAAATGGGCTTTGTGTATGCAGGTGGTCAAGTGATTCGTTTATAACTAACAGTCTGTAGGCAAATTTTGTCAAGGTTAAGTTTTTTGGGGGCCTGATTTTACGTTAACTGTTTATGGTTAAATTTTTGTTAAGGTTAAGTTTTTTGGGGGCCTGATTTTACATTAACTGTTTATGGATGTTATGGGTTATGTTAACAGTTTATGGATGTTATATGGGTTATCAAGTATCGTTCTGTATGGTAGTTTTAACTTTTTAGGGTATTCCACTAGGATTATATGGCGGATGATTGGAACCTAATGCTTTGTTGTTCATATTTATTGACGTGCAGTATTTTGGTTATGTAATTTCCTTGTTCCATATGGGTGATCAAACTTGATGGGTATTCATTAATGCCTGCATGATGGGAAAGAGTTACCTCACTACTTTCGAATACTTCTCAGGAATTCGCATACATGGCTATCCAAATTCCTGATTATACTATCATTACCCATTCTTTCCATGTGAATCAATTGGCAAAGATAGTGTAAGAGGAATTTGGAAGGCTGAAAGAAGTCAAAATCCAGGGGCTGCTTTTGGCAGAGGTTTTGGCAGTTCAGGGGGTGGCCATGGAAGTGTGTTAATGGAGTATGAGTTTTTCCCGGGTGGGAACAGTGGGTGCAGAGGAGCTACTAGCACAGTAGCACTTGTTCCAAGGATCTGGAGTGATTACTCTTTTTTTTTTTTGAATGAAATGTACAACTGAAAGGCAACTTCCTTGTATTGGAACTTCACTTATTTTTCTCTGTGCTTTTCAACTTCCATTTGCTCTCACAGAAGAGGATGATTCTCAACTGTTGAATGCGCCAACTCTTGCCTCCGGCCTCTTTGTATACAGAAATCTAGGACTTGAGGGCTTTCTGTGAGCACCGTACAGGCTCATCCCGCTCCATTGAGAAATTTTTCAGTGCTGGGTGGGCATGGGACACGTGGTGCCCAGCACCATCTCGGCCGTCCAATGAAGTTCATGAATTTTTTTTTCCTTTCTCTAAAATGTGATTTTGAGGATAAGTTTCAAGACAAATGCGTTCTCTTTTCTTTTCAAAAAAAAAAAGCAAAATGAGGTTTTAACATAATGCCCTGGATTCTGGCCCAACATATTTAGTTTTTTGTATGATCATCTCGGTGAAAATGCACGTTAGAGCACCCATCTTTAAATCTAACTGAGTTTGGCAGGTACAAGTATTTTATTCCACACGTTTTACATTAAAATTGTACGACTGAGCTTAGTGGGTACAAGTACTTAAAAGGGGCATCAACACCAGAAAATTTCTTTGTTTATTTATTTATTTATTTTTGATAGGACAGAAAATTGCATCAATGTAATTGACTTGATGAATCATGAACTCCAAAGAGTTTGTCTTCAAATTGTCGTCGTCGTTTGTTGAGAGGATGGCAAGAAATCATTGTAGTAACCGCCTAACGGGAGTACAAAAGACACACTGACCATGTGCAACTATCACAACGATAAGATCGTAAAACTAGCCTACTGCATACAAATACCTCATCGGAAATACACTGACAGTCGCCACCGTTAAATAAGAGTGGAGATTGGAAAAGAGGAAGATGTACCGACGGTGGTTCTGCAAGGACAATCCCTCCCTACAGGATAGTACTTGCAATTGTAAGGTCTATGTTTTGGCAAATCCCATGACCAACATACACTTTGATTTGTATCCGTAAATTGGGTTGTAATTTATTATGTTTCCTTCTTAGAGCAGTTGTTTGGGAAGTATTTTGATTATATAATGTATTTGAGAGTGTTAAAGATTGGTAAGGAAATCAGCATGGAAGGAAATCATGTAGCAGGATGATTTCGTGCATATATAAGAAAAGGAAAGAAATCACGTGTGTGGCAATTATATGGGAATGTTTTCCAGTCAAGTGCTCCAGCAACTCAAGACAGGTTTTATTCCGTGCTCGAGCAATGTTCTTTTCTCAGCAGTCTATTTATATGCGGCTTTGTTGGCTTTTCAAGACTGCCGAATATATGAGTGCAGTTCCTCTCTTGCTCCAAAATTGAGAAATGTCTGAGGGAGATTTGTAATTTGTCTCTTGGAAAAAGATATGATCGTTTGATCATCAAAGTTCCGGATTAATTCCAAGAGCCCTCTCCATACTTTGTGATTGCTAATCAAAGTGTTCTTCCGGTGGATTTCTGGTGGATACCGACGGTGGATTCCGTAGGTTATTGGAAGGCTTGAGCGATTCAAGGCAGCGGCGGTCAAGCACTGGGTGCGGTGAACGAGTGATTCGGCAATCAACCTTGGTCAACCGAGAGCGATTCTAGGTTGTAAGTATAGGTTTGTTTGTAACCGTACAATGAATTATAGTGCATGATTTCCTTCCCGTGGTTTTTTTCCCGTTTAGGGTTTTTCACGTATATTCTGGTGTTCATCGTTTATTCTTCGTTCCTATTATTTCTTGATTATTGGATCAGTAGGAAAATAGGAATTTCAGCAATCATCCCCTATTAGTGACCCAGTTTTGATTGAACTAATGATACTTGCAGTCACCCACAAGTTACAAATATGAACCAAGTCGAATTTGGCAAGTGAAAAAAATAAATGAAAGCATATTAGGCCCACCATGTTGAGATCGGGCCCCGGCATTTGTAGTGGGCTTAAAACGTGCTCCGTAAGTCCGAGCGAAGTGACTTTGTGGGTTGGGCCATAGCCTCCATCCAAATGGGAGTTAAAGATTAATATGGGCTTCAACTTTGAGGGATAATTCTAAATTTATACTCCATCCATTCTAAATTGAGAGTTCATTTTGAGGATTTCAACTATTTAAGGAGACATGCAATAATTACACCTACAATACTCCCCGATCAAGGTTGAGAAAGTACTCCCCGATCAAGGTTGAGAAAGTAAGCAGTGGATCGGCGTAGATGGTTCGAATGAAGCAAAACCCAGAAATAGGTGTATGTATATTAGTTTCCTTACATCCATGACTTGAAGGTGACACATGCATCAAGCCAGCACGAACAATGGCGGATCCGCCATTAATTTTGCGTAGTGGGTCAAGGTAAATTTTTTTCCACTGTGAGGGGTGGTATAGACATTTTAGTGAGTGCAAATACTAGTCTACCGGTCTTTTTTACAATTCATAGTCTCCGCACCAACTTACATACACATTGACTAACTTTTGGAGTAATAGTCCTACTGTTCACTAGCAATCCACCGAATTAATATCGGGACAAATGCGTGTTTGAACTTGCCAACGAATATATAGTTGATAGTATCTAAGTTTCGAACATAAAACTAAGAAATGACGGGTCTTTTATGGGAGATTCAAAAATTACCGAACTCAAAGCGGATCTAACAAATTACACTTTTCATCTCAGCTAAACTTGAAGTTGTAAATTGTTTTGTTTTGAATGAGGATATGATCCTTGGAGAGTCGTGTGGTGGGGAGCCAGCTGAAAGCTACAAAAAGAAGGCTTCTTTCATTTTGCCGCTTCTTCAGAAGATCCTCTGATGCACGAAATTGAACAGATAAGGCTGCTACAATATAAACTGTTCAATTGGGATCATGTGGGCCAATGTGGCCTACAGTTGGGATATGGCTAACCCATTTTGGTTCAGAACAATGTGTGGCAAACCTATCACGTTAACAGGTTTCTCAATATTGACTAAAATCTTGAATCTAAAATCTACAGCAGATCGAATTGAAGCTGAAAATTTAAAATCTATATCCATAACTATCACAAACACGTCCTTAGTGCGAGAAATAAAATTTGTGTTGCCCTAAAGTTAACAAAAATTAGAAGATTTCAACAAATATGGGCTGTGAATAAAATTTGTTCAAAAAATAAAATAGGGAATCAGATTATACCCAAACACAAATACTGGGTTGGACGTGGGCGTGGGGGAGCTTCAGGATCTCGGCCTTGTTCTCCTCGAAGGTGGGTTTCGGATCTGGATTGAAACCGGGTTGTCTGATGGAGGCCCGACGCCGTTGCTGTTGGTTGTGAAGGGGGCGGCGACGGCCCGACGCCGTTGCTGTTGGTTGTGGGGGCGGCGGCGACGTCCACGGGGTGGATTTAAGGTGGGGAGGAGGGGACAGAGGAAGAGAAGAGAACAGAGAGAGAGAGAGAGAGAGAAGAGTCGCCCAGATCAATCCATTCCTCGACACCAGACGAGGAGTCGATGATGGAGGGAGATGAACGTGGTCAAAGGGCGAGGGTTTTCTTTCTGGGTGGGAGTCTGGGAATTGAGGAGATGAACGAAGTGCAGAGGGATTTTTCCCTGGTTAGGGAATGATTGAGGGAAAAGATGTAGAGGATGATAGATGTAGGGGATAAAACTCCCTTCACCGTGGTTAAACCGTGGTTAAAGGGGGCTAATTTCTTTTTCTTTTTTTTTTCACCGGTTCTTTAAGTATCCGGGAAATTTGTTATACCTCGGTTATATCCTGTATGGTTTTGGTTATGTTCATAATGGTTCCGTCATGCCAATTATTATGGTGTCCCCAAAATGACCGGGGACACCATAGCATCATCCTCAGCACTTTTCTGCATTATTCTGTTGTGTTGTCACTCTGTGAATAAAGTTGAACAGTTCTCTAGCTATTCTCCAATCAACCCTTGGATAAAAATTCTCCATTATTGTGTTGTGTTGTCACTTTGTTGGTAAAAGTTAGACAGATCCTAGCTATTCTCCAATCAGCCCTTGGATTATCAAATTCTTCATTATTGTATTTTGTTGTCACTCTCTAGACCGAGGATTCCCATTCCTCCCAAACACCCCCATTTGTAACTTTGTATGCAAGGACTAAGGAGGACTGCAAGCTGTGAACACTTTTTCACATTCACGAGATTCTTTGTCCTCCAAATTGGTCAAGTTGGTCTTCTCACCCTCCTCCCTCAGTGGAGGCAGGAGTTCGAGTCCCTGGAGGGGTGAGGGTGGGGCTCAAGGTTATAGACAGTCTCGGACCCCATGTGAACTAACCTACTAACTCATTAACTCCCCTATACCTGCTGATGTATAAACCATGACAAAAAAAAAAATTATATTCACGAGAAGACTTGCTCCTTTTAACCTCTGTATGGTACTTCATCTTTTAACCCATTCCCTCTCTTTCAATATTTTTCTTTTCCAAATAAATGTGTTTTTTTTCACGAGGTGATGGGATACAAGAACCAAAATGCTACTTGTCCTCATTATGCTTGTCCTGGGCTTCATTGGAATTCTGTTTTGGATTCTTCCCCAAAGGTCTGTGACATGGAACTGATTTTAGTTCCATGGTTATTTGGGGTTTTTGGTCCAAAAGCAACCCAAGAGGGGGGTGAATTGGGCTTCTCACTGACTATTCGCAAATTAAAAAACTAATTGCAAGGTAGAAACAAAAAAGCCCAAAAGACTAATGACGTATGTTTGTTATCATCAAAATCAAGAACCTTGGGGCTAACAGGGGTTTTAATTGTGTGTTTTTTTTTAAATTTGGTTGATCGCTTATCTACCTGTTCAATATATAGCACAATACTCTATCAAAGGCTATTGTCCTTATAAAAAGACAAAAAAAGTGAAGAAAATTCTATGGCAAAAAAGTTTCTCTACAAAATCTTCCGTTCAAGTTGGTCATTCTTATCTTTATCATACCGTGTATGGCACAAATGGGAGATAAAAGAAACGTCATTGGTGGATGATGCTGTTGATACCGTTATCATGCGGTTGGACAGATTATCAAATTCTTCATTATTTTGTTGTGTTGTCACTTTGTGAGTAAAAGTTGGACAAATCTCTAGCTATTCTCCAATTAGCCCTTGGATCATCAAATTTTTCATTACTGTGTTGTGTTGTCACTCTGTTTGTAAAAGTTGATAGATCTTTAGCTATATTCGAATCAGCCCTTAGATCATCAAATTCTTCATTATTGTGTTTTGTTGTCACTCTGTTTGTAAAAGTTGATAGATCTTTAGCTATATTCGAATCAGCCCTTAGATCATCAAATTCTTCATTATTGTGTTTTGTTGTCACTCTGTTTGTAAAAGTTGATAGATCTTTAGCTATATTCGAATCAGCCCTTAGATCATCAAATTCTTCATTATTGTGTTTTGTTGTCACTCTGTGTGCAAAATCTGGACAAATGATTCTCATTCCCCCCAAACACTATGCAATGACTAAGGAGGACTGTAAATTGTGAACACTTTTCACATTCACGAGATTCTTCGTCCTCCACCCTTTTAACATTCACGAGAAGACTACCCCTTTTAACCTCTGTATAAAAAAAAATTTAAAAAAAAACCTTCAACGAGGTCTAAAATACCAAGGGTCTTGATCATCAAAATGGATCCCGAAAGGCTTGGTATTCACCAGGCCCTTTAATAGAGTATTGTGCTATTGTTCAAGTTTGTGATTGACACAGACTCACTTATTTTTTACAAAGAAAAGAGTACATTATTCATTTTATAGAAGTCTAGTTTTATTGTAGAGTGTTCGTTCAATATTCAATCAAGAGAAATATATCTTCTTCTTTTTATTTTTATTTTTATTTTTTAAACTAAAGAGAAAAAAAGCTAAGGAAATATATCTCGACAGTGTGGTTTTTAATATCTAGTCAGTGTTACTCATCCACTATTGAAACGACGTAGTTTTACTCCACCATAATTGAAATGAAGTAGTTTTTTACTCCTCCACTCAAACATAAGCTTAACAACAGCACCAAACTTCGATAATTCAAGCAAACCTATTCAGGTTTTGCCATGAGACTTTTATATACGTATCTCATCTTCTATATAGTACATGACATTCACGAGACTTTTATCTTTGACCGTACCTCATATTTTGTAATACATTTACGAGAGCATTTTTATATAGAGAGATGCATAATTTCTATAGTACATTCACGAGACTTTTGTAGCGATAAAGCAAAAGGGACCTATAACGCCCCAATTTTCAGAAATAAATCGGAGGCATCAAATATTGATTTCTAAAAATTTATTAATTTAAAACCAAAATCCAAACCGGATAATTCTCCCTAAAGATTCGTCTATTACAAACCATTATAGAAATCCTAAAAATAGTCTTTGTGATAGTAACTTAAGCAAAATAACAGAGCCGTCTTCTAAGATTGATACGGGTCCCAAGCGTATTCTGGCTCCACTCCCACCTCTGGATTCTCTTCCGCGTAAAACTGTTCGCCTTCAGGGTTCTGTGGTTCTTCTTGATTTTCTGCAAAATCTGGCACAGAAGCCAGGCAATCCGTACCTGAGTGAAAGAGTTCACCCCGAAGTATAATCCAACCCAACTACCCCTCTTACTTTACAATTAGCAAGTACAAGATAATATTGAATCGAAGAGTCAAACAGAGATTTCATACATGAACCAATTTATTACTATCCGTTACCTTATATGAGATCTAAGATCTCATCCACGAGATTCTTTCCTCCCATACCACTAACTATGATCGTGTCATGGAAAATCCCACCCCCCCTGCTTGTCCTGCACACGGGATTCTAAATGAATTCATCTAAGTTATGTACTTCGCATAAATTCATTTAGGACCATAACAGGGGGCACGATTACCCGTTGGAACTTTCCATGGCGTACCATACATTAGGGTCGCCACCACCCCTAAGCCACTAACTATGACCGTGTCATGGGATAATCCCCCTTGCTGGCTTGCAAGGCACGATTACCCTTTGGAACTTCCCATGGCGTACCACACGTTAGGGTCACCAAAATATCATCACTGGGCCCCGCAGGTCACCCTTATCATCACTGGGCCCCGCAGGTCACCCTTATCCATTGCCAAATCAAAATCCACAATCTCACGACTTCAACACTTTAACATTTTTTTTCCCATCAACTTAGCATCGTCTAAATGAAATCTATTCGCATACCACCCCATATCTCTAGGGTCCAATCTAGCATTCAAATCAGGTATCGGTGCAATGTACAATTAAATCAAATAATAATTAAAATAAATAACCAGCAATGCAATCACATAACTTTTTATGAATGGGCCGTTGCCCTTATTCTCGTATGCCCACAATGTCAATAATGAAGTAAAACTTTTATAAAAATTTTAATAAAATATTTTCTAGGCTCTTATTAATTATTTCTAATTAAATAGTTTAATTAAAAGCTAATTAAATGCATTAATTAGATAAAAATATTAGAATAATTAATCATGACCTAATAAGAGTCCTAAAGGTCCTATGTAATCAGTTGAATGTCAAAAGTTGGGTTTGGATGGTCAAAGAGTTAAATTATATGAAAACGTTAATTAAAATGACCGAAAGTGAAGTAAATAGACAATAAATAATTAATTATAAAAAAAATAATGAGACTGTCATATTTTCATCTTTGGACAGTAAGGAGTCTAAAAAAAATTACACGGGTATTAATAATAATGTTTATAAGGCCGTAAAGTAATTTTGATTGGAATTACTTTAAAAATAATAATAAATAGTGAATTAAATTAAATAAATATTTAATTTGACAAGTTACTGTATTTGAGATGCAAGGAGTCTAGAAAAAATTTAGTTGAGTGTTAAAACGTTAGTTTAAGGGTCGTAACTAATTTTTGTTTATAAACTTTGAACGATAACTAATAAATAATTTAATAAATAGATAATAAAATAAAAAATATGACCTTAACAAGTTATGATCTTTGAAGTGTGAAAAGTCTAGGAAAAATAGTTCGGGGGTCGAAAACGGGGTTTGGGAGGTCGCAAAATAATTTCGAAACAAAACAGAACCTGCCGCAATGTTTGACCGAGTCAACCCTGCGGCTGAGAGGCTAGCCGCAAACTTCATCCTGGTTCTTGCGGCCCGAACCTTGCGGCTGCAAGGTTGAAGGCAGTTTTGGTTTTCTTCGTTTTTCGCGATGGTTTCGATGCATGGGTTCATTCGGGACATAGGGTTAAGCATAAAAACAATAAATATACTTAGAGAAGTGGTTGGGAGAGATTATACTACCTTAAATTGGATCGGAATGAATTAAAAACGAAACTTGAATTTTGGGGAAGAAAGCTTCGGGATCTTTGATCGAGGGATCTTAGGATCAAATTGGTAGATGCTTGGTGATGCTAGGAGTTGTAGAAAGAGTTCGGAATGATCGAATCGGATTTCGGTTGCGTCTAGATACTAAACCCACTTTTCTCTCTCTCACTTTCTCTCTCTAGAACTCCATGGATTGAAGCTTCGATTTCTCTGAATTTTCTCTCTCTTCTGGACTGGTGGGGCGTGTTGAATTTCATGGTGTGCCCTGGGGTCGACGTACTAGGGTATATATAGGAGAATTTGAAGAGTTCCGATTAAAATTGAATTTTAAAGAAGTTGTATATTATTAGGTTTCGGAATGGACGAAAATTAAGACGAAAATATAGTCAGGGATGGAGTAGAGATTGAGTAGGAGAGGGAGAGATGGCAGAAGTTGCATGCATGCGATTAACAAAAATAAAAGTAAGATAATTAAGACTAATATTAATTTTATTTGTATATAACTACTAGATAATTATTATTAAGATAATCTTATTATTACAAATAATACTTTTTAATGATATTATTAATTATAAAAATTATGGGTCGTTACAGGATCGACTACTCCCATACTGATAGAGAGAGAGAGAGAGAGAGAGATGTGTCATCACTTTTCTTTTTCATTCTCACATTCTCGAGATTCTTCGTCCTCCAAGTTTATCAAGTTGTTCTTCTCACCCTCCTCCCTTAGTGGAGGCAGTAGATCGAGTCCCTAGAGGAGCGAGGGTGGGGATTAGGGTTATAAACAGTCTCTAGACCCCTTGTGAACTAACTTACTAACTCATTAACTCCCCCATACCCGCTGATGTATAAACTATGGTAAAAAAAAAAATTATATTCACGAGAAGACTTGCCCCTTTTAATCTCTGTATGGTACTTCATCTTTTAACTCATTCTCTCTCTTTCAATGTTTTTTTTCCCCAAATAAATGTGTTTTTTTTTTTTCACGCGGTGATGGGATACAAGAACCAAAACGCTACTTGTCCTCATTATGCTTGTCTTGGACTTCATTGGAATCTTGTTTTGGATTCTTCCCCAAAGGTCTGTGACATGGAACTGATTTTGGTTCCATGGTTTGTAACGACCCGGATTTTCAACCCTATTTTTTTTTTTTAATAATAGAGTTAATATTATTGATAGCATTAATAATATCATAAAAATATATATACATATATATTATAATCTTTTCCTTAATATATATACAAATATAATTATTATTATCTTTACTTTTGCATGCAATTATACACAATTAGAAAGAGTTAAGAGTTCCACCTCTCCTCCTCATGCCTCTCCCTCTCCTACTCGATCTCGACTTCCTCCCGGACCATATAACCGCCCTTATTTTCGTCCATCTCAAGCCCAAGAATTTGAGTCCTTATCGAACTCGATTTATTTAACCTCTTAAAAATTTTCCTATATATACCCCATTAATCCGACCCTAGGGTTTATCAATATATTTTCCACGCCCCACCAGTCCAGAAAAGAGAGAGAATTCGGAGAGAATAAAGCTCCAATTCATGGAGTTCTAGAGAGAGAAAGAAAGAGAGAGAAAAGTGGGTTTGTGATCAAGATTCGACCGAAATCCAATTCAATCATTCCAGACCCTTCCTACAACTCCTAGCATCACTAAACGTCACCCAATTCGGTCCCAAAGTTCCCCAATCGAAGAACCCGAAACCTTCTTCCCAAATTTTCAAGTTTCGATCAAAAATCAATTCGATCCGATTTGAGGTAGTATAATCTCTCCTAACCCTCCCTCTAAGTATATTTAATGTTTTTATACTTAACCCAATGCCCCGAATGGACCCATGCATCAAAACCGAGCCAAAACAACAAAAAAATCAAATCTGCGTTGAACCTTGTGGCCGCAAGGTTCGGGCCGCAAGAACCAGACGAAAGGTCGCGGCTGGGCGATCCACCGCTAGGTCTGACCGTTTGACCTTGCGGTTTGGACAGTCTTTGTTCGAATCGATTTTGCGACCTCCTGAACACCGTTTTCGACCTCCGAACTATTTTTCCTAGACTTCTCACACTTCAAAGATCATAACTTGTTAAGGTCATATTTTTTTTTTTTATTATCTATTTATTAAATTATTTGTTAGTTATCGTTCAAAGTTTATAAACAAAAATTGGTTACGACCTTTAAACTAGCGTTTTAACACTCAACTAATTTTTTTTAGACTCATTGCATCTCAATTACAGCAACTTGTCAAATTAAATATTTATTTTATTTAATTCACTATTTATTATTATTTTCAAAGTAATTCCAATCAAAATTACTTTACGGCCTTATAAACACTATTATTAATACCCGTGTAATTTTTTTTAGACTCCTTACTGTCCAAAGATGAAATCATGTCAGTCTAAATATTTTGTTTTATAATTAATTATTTATTGTATAATTATTTCACTTTCGGTCGTTTTAATCAACAATTTCATGTAATTTAATTCTTCGACCCTCCGAACCCAACTTTTGACATTCCACTAATTGTATAGGACCTTTAGGACTCTTATGAGGGTTATGACTAATTATTCTAATATTTTATCTAATTAAGGTATTTAATTAGCTTTTAATTAATTTAATTATTTAGAAATAATTAGTAAGAGTCTAGAAAATATTTTTATTAAATTTTTTATAAAAGTTTTACTTCATTATCGACATTGTAGCCATACGAGAATAAGGGCAACGGCCCATTCATAAAAAGTTGTGTGATTGCATTGCTCGTTAATTGTTTAATTTATAATTTGATTTAATTTTATATTGCGCCAATTCTTGATTTATATGTTAGATTGGACCCTAGAGACATGGGGTGGTTTGCGAATAGAGTTCATACTAGACGATGCTAGGTAATGGATGAAATGGAAAGTTTTTATTTCTAGAATGCCTGCAGACGAGATTTTGAATGTGATGAGATTTGTGATGAGATTGAAACTGGCGAGAGTCCAGTGATGAATTGATAGATTGGCGAGAGTCCAGTAATGAATTGAAACTGGCAGGAGTCCAGTGATGATATAAAACCTGGCAAAGTAAGCCCAGTGATGTTTTTGATGATAAAACCTGGCAAAGTAAGCCCAGTGATGTTTTGATAAAATCTGACGGTTGGTCAGTGATGTTTTACGATGATAAAACCTGGCAAAGTAAGCCCAGTGATGTTTTGATAAAACCTGACGGTTGGTCAGTGATGTTTTACGATGATAAAACCTGGTGGGTAGCCCAGTGATGTTTTGATAAAACCTGGTGGGTAGCCCAGTGATGTTTTGATAAAACCTGGCGGGTAGTCCAGTGATGTTTTGATAAAACCTGGCGGGTAGTCCAGTGATGTTTTGATAAAACCTGGCGGATAGGGCCAGAGATATTTTCCGATGATAAAACCTGGCAGAGGTCCAGCGATATTTTGTGACAGTAAAACTTGGCGGTGGTCCAGTGATACTTTCTGATGATAAAACCTGGCAAAGTAAGCCCAGTGATGTTTTGATAAAACCTGGCAGGTGGTCCAGCGATATTTTGTGATGATAGAATTGGTGGGAGTTCCGTGGTGATTTTGATGTGGTGATTAAGATGGGCAAACCCTAGTTATGGTCTGGGCATGACTAGATTTTCCTTGTTGTTAGGCTATCGATCGATAATGAATAGATTTATGAGTATTTTACCTTCTTGCATTGATGATATATCGTTACCTGCTAGCTGTAATGTAAGGAGGGGTGATTGGGTTGGATTATATTACGGGGTGAACTTTTTCACTCAGGCACGGATTGTCTGGCATCCGTGTCAGATTTTGCAAAAAATCAGTGGAAGACTCAGGACCCTGAAGGAGGGCGATACTACCTAGAGACGAATCCGGAGTTGGAGACTGAGCCAGTATACGCTTGGAATCCGTATCAATCCTAGAAGACAGCTCTGTTATTTTGTTTAGAGTATTACCACGAAGACTATTTTCAGTATTTCTTTAATGGTTTGTAAAAGAAGAATCTTTAGGAAGAATTATCCAGTTTTGATTTTGAATTTAAATTACTAAATTTGAAATCAATATTTAATACCTCCGATTTTATTTCCGAAAATCGGGGCGTTACATGGTTATTTGGGGTTTTACTTCTTTTTTTTTCTTTTGTACATTCACGAGAGCATATTTTGGATTCTTCCCCAAAGGTCCGTACCTCATATTTTGTAATAAATTTACGAGAGCATTTTTATACAGAGAGATGGATAATTTCTATAGTACATTCACGAGACTTTTGTAGCGATAACGCTAAGGGGACCAACCACTCCCATACTGATAGGGTATCGATGGGCACCGGAGGCCCACTCTATGTCCCGCATGGATAATTTGAGCCGTTTAATTATTTAAAAAAATAAACCCAAGTGGGCCCGTAAACAATCAGTAGTCAATTTGATATGTCTAAGTGCTCAATTCAATCTTCAATTTTTTCATTTAGATTTTAGGATTTGAAGTCTGAATAAAAAAAAATGAAAAATTGGATCAAGAACCTATACATATCGGATTGAGCTGGTTTTTCATGGACCCACTCATTTTTTTTGAACTATTGAGCGGCTCAAATTATTCGTGCGGGATCAGGACTAGGCCCCGCATGCGGGATAAGGTACGTGTGAGAATCAAGGCTTTGCAAAAATCCGACCGAAAATCGCCAGTAACATCATCGGGGCCGGTATTGTCCGGAATTTCCGATACCGATCGGTAAGGCTCGGTATTGAGGCCGGAACGGTGTTATAGGGTTAGAGTACCGTTTTCTTACCAAACCGGTACGTACCGGTCCGTACCGACCGGAACGAAACGGTATTCACAACCTTGCTCATGCTGAACTTCCACCCAATGTACGTGAGCACAATATCCATGTACGTGAGTCATTTTCAAATGAAGAGATCCTTATTTTATTTAAAATAAGGACCTCACCATTTCTCCCATTTTCTGTTCGAATTTTGATGATCCAAACCGCTCAATATGTTCAGAATATGATTTTAAGGGTACCCGCGTGGAATCAGCAAAAAAAAAAAGACGACAAAGGGCTTCTTCCGAGCAGTTTCAATTTGACCGTTTGATAAAAAACAAACAAAAACTGTTCAAATGAAGTCCTTCTTGATCTTTTTTTTTACTGATTTCTCGCAGGTACCCTTAAAATCACGTTCTGAATATATTGAGCGGCTCAGATTATCGAAATTCGATCGAGAAATGGAAGTCCTTATTTTATTAAGTTAAGGTGGTGCTTAGGAGAAAGGGACTCTATATATATATATATATATATATATATATATATACACACACACATACATATATACATACACACACACACAAAATCCGGATCCCTCCGGAAATTGGTTTGGTGCGGGACTGTGCTGAAAGCCGTTGGATTTAATTCAACGGCCAGGAAAAAAGAAGCCAATAAACTCACGTGTAATTACACTTTACCCCCTCAACCCTCACACTTGCCTCCTTCTGATGTTACATGCAGAACCAAACGAACGAAGAGAACACTAGAGAAGGCTACGAACGAAGAGAACAAAGCAACCCAACAAAGACGAACGAAGAACGCAAAGATCAGAACACGGCTGAAGGTCTCTCTCTCTCTGTGGTTCAATTATCTAATCTCTCTCTCTCTCGATTTGTTCCCATTCGATTTAGGGTTTCATTTCTCTCAAAAAATTGGGGAAACTACAGATTTTTTTTGTTAGGGTTTCGATTCTCTCTCTCTGGATCGTTTTTTTGTTAGGGTTTCAGTTTCGATTTCGATTAAGAACAAGATGCGAAGAAGAAAAAGAAGATCGACCGGAGAAAGTGATTGAACCAAATAAGGTATCTCTCTCTCTCTCAGTCGTTTGACTGATTTGAGAAACCCCTTTCCTTTACGTTGGGTCGTTTGACTGATTTGAGAAACCCCTGTCCTTTATGTTGGGACATGTCTGCCCCTTTAGTGTGATATCAATTGCTTCAGGGATGAACAAGTTCCCGATATGCATCCACCCTTCTCACTTTGTCAGCAAAATCTTTTGGTTTGTTTTTTTGCTGATCATTAAAGGTTGGGACATTTCTTGGTAATCATCTATTTGAAGTTGATTGGTGAATGATGACTCTTTAAGTTTATTTATGCATTGTTGTTTAGTCTTATGAAAATTTTAATTGTTGTCTTATTTTTTTAGGTCTTCACAAGATGCTCGGTTGTATGATGACGATGACGAAGACAATGACTTGGGCACTGAATGTAAGTGTTTTTTAACTATTTCTTGTGCAGATCGCTTGCCTAATTGGGGCATAATTAATGATAGAAGTTGTGTTCTATGTTCTGGTGGTGTGGAAACGCATCACCATCTGTTCTTTGACTGTGTGTATGTTTTCCAGGTGTGTAAAAAGATAAAAGTCATTTTGAGGCCTTGGCTTGCCTTCTTGGGAAATTATGGAAGTTTTCTGTCTACAAACTCTGCTTTGCTGCCACTATTTATGTGGTTGTGTTACCTACGTTTTGCCCCCAAAAAAATGACCTACATACACTGATTGCAATGTTGTCTTGTTTTCTAGGAGTATTTCTCTTGTCTAGTCTGTAGCTGAAAATTCTCTGCCTTCATTAAGGAAGCCAAGAGGAGATCCATCTTAATGTCAAAAAAAAAAAAAGAAAATTCAAATCAGGCGGATGGGTTAGCTACTATTTTTACTTTCAAACTTCCAATATTGTCTACCATTTGTTGTTGTGTTTTAATTTTAAGCTTTCAAAGTTGTGTTATTGAGTCCATCTTGCCAAACTCGTTGTCACTTGCCAAAAATTCAAATAGTCTCAAGTTTCAACTCATTCTGTCAACCTTAGTCTGATGTTTAATTTAAGTTGGCAGGGGTTTCCTCTGTCCATCTTTGTGTCTTGGCATCTCGCTTTTAGGCTATTTTTTAACTTTAATGCGTGAGTTTAAACTAACCTGTGCTAATTGGATCGGACAGCATTGACTTAATTATGAGATCGAGTTGGAGGGCTTTTGGAAAAAATGAAGATAAAATTGGTGATTAACAAGTGCGAGGAGTAGATGATAGCCTACCCTAAAGTAAAAATTCACAGTTCTCAATCGATGGATTGGAGTCCGAAAAGTGTTATTTAAGTACAATGGTGCTTATTTTTTGTGAACCATGTAACTTCATATCATGGTGTGTCAACTTTCCAGGAAGAAAGTCATAGGCGTGGATGATCTTGTGGATGATTACTTGAAGGAAAATAAAAGGCAGAAGATGAAATCAAAACGGGCAAAGGCTCAAAAAAAAAAACTATTTTTCTGATGAGGACGACGACATCAGAAAAGCCAAACTGTCTGAAAGTGTTGAAAAATGTCAACAAGAGGCACAGACTTTCTATTTGCTGTTTTGACTTCAGAAAGTCTATTTTGTTTTGGTTGTTTGGCCTTAAGTGGCCTGGTTATTTTGTAAGAGTGTTGCCCCTCTCTCTCTTTGGGCTGTTTTTTAACTATTTCTTGTTTGAGTTACATTAGTTCAGTTCAACTATTTCTTGTGAAGATGTTGTCCAGAGTTCTCCTTTGGTGAACTATGAGGTCTTATAGTTAGATCATTGCTTCATTTCATTACACTAGCAACGTCTTTTATTGGTTCAAGAAGGATGCAGCAGCAATACTTGCATCCACAAATTTTTGTTTTCCATTTTCTGAATGATGTTAGATTTGAGGCTGGATTATCATTGAAAAAAGGCCATCAATTTTTTCTTTTCCATTCTATCTCTTTAAATGTTTTTTCCCCAAATAAATGCATTTTTTATTTTTCACGGGGTGATGGGATACAAGAACCAAAATGCTACTTGTCCTCATGCTTGTCCTGGGCTTCATTGGAATTGCTTAATTGGAATTCTGTTTTGGATTCTTCCCCAAAGGTCTGTGACATGGAACTGATTTTGGTTCCATGGTTATTTGGGGTTTTAGTTGTGCTATTTTTTTAGTACATTCACGAGAGCATATTTTTGGATTCTTTTCCAAAGGTCCGTACCTCATATTTTGTAATACATTTACTAGAGCATTTTATACAGAGAGATGCATATTTCTTAAAGTACATTCAAAGGACTTTTGTAGTGATAAAGCAAAGGGGACCGACCGCTCCCATACTCTGAGAGAGAGAGAGAGAGAGATGTCATCACTCTTCTTTTTCATTCTCACATTCTCGAGATTCTTCGTCCCCCAAGTTTATTAAGTTGGTCTTCTCACCCTCCTCCCTCAGTGGAGGCAGGAGTTCGAGTCCCGAGAGGGGTGAGGGCGGGGCTTAGGGTTATAGAGAGTTTTTGGACCTCTTCTGAACTAACATACTAACTCATTAACTCACCCATACCTGCAGATGTATAAACTATTGCAAAAAAAAATAAAAAAAATTATATTCACGAGAAGACTTGCCCCTTTTAACCTCTGTATGGTACTTCATCTTTTAACCCATTCTCCCTCTTTCAATGTTTTTTTTCCCAAATAAATGTCGTTTTTTTTTCACGGAGTGATGGGATACAAGAACCAAAATGCTACGTGTCCTCATTATGCTTGTCCTGGGCTTCATTGGAATTCTGTTTTGGATTCTTCCCCAAAGGTCTATGACATGGAATTGATTTTGGTTCCATGGTTATTTGGGGTTTTAGTTGTGTTTTTTTTTTAGTACATTCACGAAAGCATATTTTTGGATTCTTCCCCAAAGGCCCGTACCTCATATTTTGTAATAAATGTGGTTTTTTTTTTTTTCACGAGGTGATGGGATACAAGAACCAAAATGCTACTTGTCCTCATTATGCTTGTCCTGGGCTTCATTGGAATTCTGTTTTGGATTCTTCCCCAAAAGTCTGTGACATGGAACTGATTTTGGTTCCATGGTTATGTAGACACCCTATTTTGGACTCTCCAGTTTAGTTTACTTACGGTCTTCGATTCCCCAATGATGAAACGGATCAAGAACACCCCAGAAATGTTAGTGTGTTTGAGCTTTGAGCATTCCAAAAACCCTTTCAAATCCCTTTCAAACTCTCTAAACCAGAACCAAAAGGCCTCAACAAAACCTTTCTTGCTTACGCCAATACTTTCCTGGCGTGCGCTGGCCCTCTGCCACGTGTCAGTCATCGGTCAACTTTGACCGTTGACCAGATTTGACCTGGCGTACGCCAGGTATTTAGTGGCGTACGCCAAGTGAAACTTTGGTCAAACTTGTGTTTTTCAGCATTTTCAGCATGCAGAAACCTTGGGTAGGGGTCTACAACACATGGGAACCTTCCAATTCATTGAAAAAGCAATCTCGGCCGAGGGGACATCTCTTACACATATCCCATCTTCATATTCCCTCTCATCCAATGAGAATGAAGGCTTAAGGGCTAAGGCTCCAGTCCCTTTGACTGACCTCAGCCCCTCTCTCTCCCTCTTCCCCTATATACACCCCTTCCATTAGTCTAACAAAAGGTTGGCTCCAAGTTTCAAGTCTATGTTCTTTCTCTCTTCTTAGTTTTCTTTCTTGCTCTTCTTTCATCCATTGAAAGAGCAAACAAGAGACCCCTCCATACACCTCTTACAGTCAAACATCCACCCACATTCTCCCTTTCAAAGCCAAGTTCAAAGCTCAAACATCTTTCAAATCCAAAAGCCAAAGGTATACACTTTGGTACTGTTTTTCTGTTCTGGTCCCTGAGGGGAGCTAACAGGGTCAAGGCTGGTAATCAATACCAGTCCTGGCCCTGAAGCTATCAAAGTTTCAAAAACAAAAAAAAATCGTTTCTAACTAGAATCGGCGTGCGCCGGTCATAGGCCCGCGTACGCCGGTCCGTGGCAGTACGTACAGTTTTAAAATTTGATCTGTCTGGACCCTGCGTACGCCACCTTTTAGGTGGCGTACCGCAGGTCCGAGTCCTCCAAAACTGGCGTACTCCAGTTGTGAAATGGGGTCTAGATCTTTGTTTCATGCTTTATTTCTTGTCTATTCATCACCTTATTGCATGCTAACAACCAATTTCTAGCTTCCTGTATTTAGAACTGTATAGGTGTAGCATTTCAATACTTGCTTTCTTTTGCTTTGAAAGGCCTCTGGGGTACTTCTGGTCTTGTTCCAGAACCCAGATGATGTAAAGCCAAACACTGGTCAACATACAAACCTGGCGTACGGCCCCTATGGGTGGCGTACGGCACGCTTGTTACAGGCCAGTGCCTGGCCCTTGCATCACAGCTCAATCTTGGCCTTTTGTTCCTCCCCACTCTGTTTATGGGGCCTGCTTTATTATTTTCATTGCTCTTAGCCATTCCTTATGCCTGTATATGTACCTAATCTCCATTATAAACTGCGTGGTTTGTCCTGGGTGCGCACTGGTCCATTCCAGAGCCCAGAGGGTTGAGAATAAAGGCTGTGAGTGACAAAAGGTGGTGTACGCCAGCTTCTTGGTGGCGTGCGCAGGGTATGGTGGCGTGCAGAGCCTCGGCCACTGCATGCCAGTATGTTGCCTGCTCACGCACCTGAGAGACAGCATACACCATTCTGCTCAAACTGCTCTCAGTGCTTGTTTTCAATCTATATTCATTCTATCGATTCAAGCAAATCATCATTCATAAATGTTTTGTCACATAACTGCAACGTGTTACAGTTTTAATCCCTGTTAACTGCTCCCCCGCCCTAACTGGCCAAAAATGATCAAATGAGAGAAAAATGCAAATGTTTTACAAAAATGCCTGAGTAGAGACCGATCTCCGGATTGGGCGAGAGGGGTGCCATAAAACCCTTCCCCTCTCGTAACCTGGCTCCCGAACCTCAGATATCGAAGGTGACGACGGACCAGTCTACGCCTTTTCAAATCAAATCAAACATTTTTCAAATCAAAGTAAAACGTAGCAAACGTTCTCGAGTTCGGTTCCTTGGGTGTTCTCCCGCAAAAACCCGAGTGGCGACTCTGAATCGAAGCGTTTCGCCGCGCTGTTTTCCAAAAGGGCCGCCCCCCAAACAATATCCGTTCCAAACCAAAATCGGGCGATTTTCGGGGCGCGTGCCCACAGTGGCGACTCTGCTGGGGATCATTGCATTGACTAATATTTAGACATTAAAACATAAATGAACAATCTTCAAAAGCCTGGCAAAACAGTACGCTCCGCGCTGCTGAAGAACGGAATGGTAACGTAACAGGATCTCAGCATCCGACCAATCTGAACTGGGGCTTTTACTATTGTTCACCTGTGTAGTTTTGTCTAAGTATTGGTCAATAAAAGTGAGCCAAGCTTCAAAAGGCATTTTCAAAATTTTGCATTTCTCTCTCAGTCAAACTTTGGCGTTCTTCATTTGCATCGATGTTGGATAAGCCCCGTTGAGGCGTTTTGGGTAACCGGCACAGTTTACTGGAGCCCGGGGTCCTCGAATGCCCAACAACCTTGGACGATGATGAGTCGTAATACCGTTCGACCATTGCTTTGCTGCACGCATTGCAGTGGGAGGTATACCGCGGCTCTAGTCAGAGGAACCCCCTTAAGCCAAAACCAGCCTCTACATGCGTACAAAGCACTAGAACCTTTTAACCTAAGACAGGAACCTACAGGGTAGGATCTTCTTGCATCTAGCCCCCATATACTGTCTATGTGTTACTGTTTTCCCTATCGCATGCCTGTACATACATTCATACCAATCTGCGTAGGAGTATGCTAGGGCGGTTTTTAGGTAATCTCTTCGAGTCTGTCTCATGCCGATCAGGACGCTGCCTGGACCCGATGAAGAGTCGTGTATCTTGATGGTGCACGTTATCAGTTTTCAAAGTCCTTGGATCAGCGAGACTTTGGGATATCAAAACTTTCTAAACCCTTGTCTAAATTCCGATCGAGATTTCAAACAGAAAAAAAAAAAAAACTAGGAACAAACGGAGAGAATGCCGTGATACTTACACCATCCAGGTTAAAGTGCTAATCACTTACACCATCAAGGCTGCTTACGCCACCCCGGTTCCGGTATCACGTCATCTACACCGAGTTGTTCCGACCTCCAAAGTTGAAACTTCGAGAATGGAGTAGTCAAAGGCTTAGACTATTTTGACATCTCTTAGTGATAGTCAATTCAAACAAGGATACACTGTCGAAAAGAAATCCGAGGATTCTGGCAGCATCCAAACGTCATGAGACAAACTCGTTTCTAGAGTCTAGGAGGACACTGACGACGATGACATGCGCATTGCATTCTTTCAAAAGCTTGCTGCAGGAACGCCACTGAGTTCTCATTTACTTTGTTGTCCAAAGCTCTAGGCCATCACCTTCATCGATCATCAATCCAAAATGGCATCACAAACAGAAATGGCCGAACTGAAAAGGGCTGTAGAGGAGCTAGGTCACAAAATGGACAAACAAATGATCATGGTCCAGGGACTGGTTGACCTTTTCACCACCATAGCCCCGCAGTCGGATATGGGGCTAATCAAGGAATCCTCTCAAGCCTGCCACACTCCTGCCGTCGGAAAGTGCTCGAAGGATATGTTCAAAGACTTGGCTGAGTTTCATGAAGCCAGGACTCACCCGAAGGAGAATGCTGGGTCATTGTTCAAAGCCAATGCCGAAAGGGAGGATATGGGCAACAAAGCAATCAATCCTAAAGGCAAAAGAGTGCATCGTGTGGAAGGTGCAGTGTTGTGCAACTACAAAGCGAGCAAAGGTTCCACTCTGGATCCTCAATCCGGTCGTCGGAACCCACCAAGGATCTTCTCCCGCTTCTCCACACCTTTGTCCTCGGTGTACGAGAAGCTACTCGAAGCTGGCTTCCTCAAGCCACTCCTTCCAACTCCTTCACCTCGAACATTCCCGGCATCCTACAATTCAAATGCCTATTGTGCTTTCCATCAAATGCCTGGCCATCTCACTGATGCCTGCTACCGTCTTCGACATGCCATTCAAGATCTCATCGACAATGGCATCATTCTAGCTCCACTCCCATCAAAGCCCGATGTCATTTCCAAACCCGTGCCTCAACATGTTAGTCAGATATCTACCAGCTCCACTCAAATCAACCCTATCTCCACCATATTCAATCAATCCAAACCAATCGTATCTCCCCCACCCGAACCCGAGGTTAACCTGAAGGCCATAGGTGCAGTTAAGGTCCACACTGCCAACACCTGGGTTGACAGTGATGAGGAGCCTGCAAAGGAGGAATTCAAGAGGAATCTTGATCAATCAAAGGAGAAGGCGGACAAGCTGTGGCCCTGCAATCATGGGAATTTGGGGCTGTTGTTCAAGGAGTTCTCTCAAGTGGGTCTGGACGAAAAAGCTAAAGAAGCCGAAGCGCTGTTGCTTGGGCCTGTTGTCCTCTAACTCCCACCTCTCTGTAAGGAAGTCAAGGGTAACTATAAAAGTTGCATTTTCAAGTCACGTCTAATTTGCATTGACACTTTTGAGTCTGGGTCTGACACAGTGTCTGTCTAGTCGTCTGAGTCTAGCTCTGAGTCGGAGTTTGTGCCTCTTGGCCCTCCATGTCGTAGCTTCTATTCGAGTCGTTTTGCTGTACTTGGCAACCCCGAGGGTTTTATGATATGCATTATCCTACTTCTAAGTACTTTGCTAGCTTTTTGATAAACTGTGTCGACCCTGACGATGAAGGGATAGATTTCGATGGGAATCTCCCCAAGGAAATGTGTTCCCTCGCCGAAAGGGAAGATGAAAGGCATGCTCAGCCTCTAAAAAAAGAAGTAATTTCTAATAAAATTGAAAGATGAGGTAGACCTCCAGAAGCTTCAAATTGTTTCGGCGCTATCCCCAGAAGAGCATTGTGCCCGTTCAAAGAATTCAACAACATCTTGGCATGGTCTCACAAAGACATACCTGGTGTCGATCATGAGATAAAGAAGTATTGAATCCCTTGCCGCTGGATGCCAAGCCAGAAAGCAGAAGCTCAGAAGGCTCTAGGCCTTATACCATGTTCAAAACAGTAACAACAGTGTTCCCTCAAGCGCACATTAAAAGGTGCAAAAGTGACTTGGAATGAGACATTTCCAACCAAAGCAGTAATGCCCTTTTCACTATCAAGGCCATTCTATCTGGGGCCACAATCAAAGCTCATCAATCTCAACGGCAACGGATTCAATACCGTGGTCTACATGGATCAATTCAAGTGCTACTTTTCCTTGAGAGATGCTCGTTGGATCGAAAACCACAAGGGTGGGCGATTCCAAGCAAAAGTTAGAGCAGCCTGTTAGACTGAAAACCTAAGGAGGCAGTCTAAGCAAAAATAAATAGGCAAAGTCAAAAGCTCGCTAGACCGAAGACCCAAGCGGGCGGTACTAGGCAAAAGTTAGAGCGTAAAAGGAGAGGTAAAATACACGAGTGAACCTTTGCCTGAACTACGTTTTGACCTGATTCCCCAGAAGGGGATACGTAGGCAGTCTCTCTCTTCGAGACTCGGTCATAATCTATCAACTGGATCTCAAGTTTTGGCTTTGGTGCACCACGTTGGCCGCTTGAACTATGTTTTGACAAATCCTTCCCTGAGGTTCGGTCGCAATCTATCAATTGGATCCAAGGCTTTGGTACATCGCCGTAGTCAAGAAGAAAACAAGTTTCATTTGTGCAGAATGGGGGAAACCTTTCATCTTTCAAATCTTATTTCAAATTACTTCTTCAATTTCAAAGCTGAGCAACAGTCTTAAAATATCTGAAGCATCAAAAAACAGAACGAAATGCTTGCGAGGCCTAACGGCTCACAGTTTATTCTAAGTTCAACGAAGTCTGGTAGCCGCAGCGGATTTGTAGTCATGCGCGCTAATCCAAAGTTTACGCGTTTTTGTTCAAAGTTATGCACATTGGTCTCAAACCCGTGCGCTTCTTCAATCCAGCAGCAGTCAGAAGCAGCCAGCTACTACTGTCGACTCGTCTTTTTCCATCTCAAGTTCAAAGCACCTCGAATACCATTCAATGGGCTTTTGCCAAGTTTTGTCATGCCGTGCAAGTCATGCGGACCTAATGTGACTACACGGGGGTGTCAGTTTCAGTCCGGGCCTATACGAGTCATCCCTTTGTGTCTTTTGTCCATCTTTGCGACATTTTTCGAGTGTTTCAGTCTGTCTCCCATTCTGGGGCTTTCTTCTCAATTTTGTTTGTTCGTACAGGTCATTGTATATCTATTTGACCTTACGCAATCATCAGTTTCACCTGACTACGGGACATTTGAATTTTTGGCTCATCAAAGCCCAAGATTTCATTTTTCCGCAAATCTAAGAGTCCGCCTCTTATCCTGGGGCTCCTTCTCTCCTTTCATTCAAGCTAGGCAAGTCTATACATATGTGTGTGTCTGTGTGTCGACTCAGATCACTTGTCAATGCCAATCAGATATTAGTGGTGGGTTTATGCGCTCTTTCTCAAAGGAGAGTCAAGAAACTGATTTTGCTACCCTAGCTTCTATCTTCTATCCAAGCAGTGGAATCGTGTGAACAACAAGAGTATGTCAGCCCATGGCAAAGCAAAACATATCTATGGGGCACATCTGCCTAAGCATCAAGGAAGGGGCACACTGGCCCAATACCGTTACTATGTCAGCTAAGGCACACCAGCCCACCAGCCCGCTCAATGCCCCTCTATTTTGTCACGCAAGCCCGAAACTCAAAAGCAGCAGGCAGTAAAGTAAGGAGACTCAGTGGCAGTCCCCAAGCATTGTCGTCCTCTTAGGAGCCGCCGTTAGCTTGCATCTGCATTTTTAAGTTGTGCATACAATTGAGTACATATCATTGCATATTGTATATCAACTGTTGAAAACAGGAAAAGTCTATCAAGTGCTAAAGCATGCCTGTCCAGTATCGAAAGCAGCAAGTAATCAGACTTTTGGGGTTCATACCTGGGATCAAGTCACTACTGGAACTGGAGCCGAAACCACTACTCTGGGATAGTGCAATTATAAAGGGGGGTGCCACATGCCGTTCTTTCTGACCATTTCTCCATGCCAAATATCAAGCACACAACCTCAACGACGGTCAGCCATATCGTCCTTCAAATCAATTCAATCAACGACGGTCAGTCATATCGTCCTTCTCAAATCAACGACGGTCAGCCATATCGTCCTTCAAATCAATTCAATCAACGACGGTCAGTCATATCGTCCTTCTCAAATCAACGACGGTCAGTCATATCGTCCTTCTCAAATCAACGACGGTCAGCCATATCGTCCTTCAAATCAATTCAATCAACGACGGTCAGCCATATCGTCCTTCAAATCAATTCAATCAACGACGGTCAGCCATATCGTCCTTCAAATCAATTCAATCAACGACGGTCAGTCATATCGTCCTTCTCAAATCAACGACGGTCAGCCATATTGTCCTTCAAATCAATTCAATCAACGACGGTCAGTCATATCGTCCTTCTCAAATCAATGACGGTCAGCCATATCGTCCTTCAAATCAATTCAATCAACGACGGTCAGCCATATCGTCCTTCAAATCAATTCAATCAACGACGGTCAGCCATATCGCCATTCTCAATTCAACGACGGTTAGCCATATCGTCATTCTCAGTTCAACGACGATGATCAGAATGTCGTCCACTTCAATCCATCAACGACGGTCAGCCATATCATCCGTTTCCAACCCTTCACGGCATTCAGAATATCGCTCACCATTCAACTCAGCGGCGGCCCATCCAATTAATCACCACAACGGCGGTCCGCCCGTCCAAACAGTCTATAACAACCATCTGCCTATCCTGATCCATATCTATGTATAGCAAGTGCAGCTTCCAGCAGTCTTATTGCTCTGTCTCGGATGGTCTTTGATAAGGAGATTGGCTCTGGTTCCCAACAGATGGAATTTAACCTACCTGACACGACCTACCCGTGGCTGTTGAAGTTTCTTTAGGCCGAAGAAGGTTCGATTCCCAAGGGTAATGATTTATCCGCAACTGATTAATCCCCAGGAGAGTCCGCCTCGGCATTCAATGATGGTCTGTCCATCCCCGTTTTCCCAACAAAATTCAAACCCTCTTTCAACCAAATCAACGATGGTTTAACGAGTCGTCTTCAGCGATGACCCACCGTCCCAAATCAACGATGGTTTAACGAGTCGTCTTCAGCGATGACCCACCGTCCCAAATCAATGATGGTTTAACGAGTCGTCCCACAACGATGACCCACCGTCTCAAATCAATGATGGTTTAACGAGTCGTCCCACAACGATGACCCACCGTCTCAAATCAACGATGGTTTAACGAGTCATCCCTCAACGATGACCCACCGTCTCAAATCAACGATGGTTCGACAATCAGAATATTCTTCGATAGGTCTGTCCATCTGCAACTAATTATTCCACAGGAGAGTCTGCATCGGCCTGCCCCGAACAGATACTTTTACTTCAGTCTTGCTTTAAAGCGCATCTTCCAGCAGCCTTATTGCTTTGTCTCGGATGGTCTTTGATAAGGAGATTGGCTCTAATTCCCAACAGATGGAATTTAACCTACCTGACATGACCTACCCGTGGGTGTTGGAGTTCTATGTATCAAAGACGGTTTGATCCCCATCAACGATGGTCCACCCATCCAATTTCAAATCAACGACGGTCCATCCGTCCAATTTCAAAACAACGACGATCTATCCGTCCAAATTTCAAATCAACGACGGTCCACCCGTCCAATTTTAAGTCAGCGGCGATCCATCCGCCCAATTCCAAATCAACGGCGATCCATCCGCCCAATATCAATTCAACGGCGATTCGTCCGCCCAATATCAATTCAACGGCGATCCGTCCGCCCAATATCAATTCAACGGCGATCCGTCCGCCCAATATCAATTCAACGGCGATCCGCCCGCCCAATATCAATTCAACGGCGATTCGTCCGCCCAATTTCAAATCAACGGCGATACGTCCGCCCAATTCCAAATCAACGTCGGTCCGCCCGTGCAATGTCAAATCAATGACGGTCTGCCAATCCAATGATTCTCTTTCCCCAACAGAGTCGGTACTCTTGCAATGGATTATTCCCCAGGAGAGTTCGCCTTTTACGGCAGCCCGTTCTCTCCTTCCAATTCAATCAAGCAAAGGCGGTCCACCTGCCTATATTATCCCCAGCAGCGGCAGCCGCTTGTCCAAATTCAACCAACCAGGTTCTTTAAGTTTCATACCTACTTTGACTCATATGTTCTATTCTGGATAGCCTTGAAAGGGTGTCTGGAAACCTTTGACGTTACTTGTACCAAAACAATGGTACTCCAAGTGCCGTCAAAGGGGGGCTACTGTAGACACCCTATTTTGGACTCTCCAGTTTAGTTTACTTACGGTCTTCGATTCCCCAATGATGAAACGGATCAAGAACACCCCAGAAATGTTAGTGTGTTTGAGCTTTGAGCATTCCAAAAACCCTTTCAAATCCCTTTCAAACTCTCTAAACCAGAACCAAAAGGCCTCAACAAAACCTTTCTTGCTTACGCCAATACTTTCCTGGCGTGCGCTGGCCCTCTGCCACGTGTCAGTCATCGGTCAACTTTGACCGTTGACCAGATTTGACCTGGCGTACGCCAGGTATTTAGTGGCGTACGCCAAGTGAAACTTTGGTCAAACTTGTGTTTTTCAGCATTTTCAGCATGCAGAAGCCTTGGGTAGGGGTCTACAACACATGGGAACCTTCCAATTCATTGAAAAAGCAATCTCGGCCGAGGGGACATCTCTTACACATATCCCATCTTCATATTCCCTCTCATCCAATGAGAATGAAGGCTTAAGGGCTAAGGCTCCAGTCCCTTTGACTGACCTCAGCCCCTCTCTCTCCCTCTTCCCCTATATACACCCCTTCCATTAGTCTAACAAAAGGTTGGCTCCAAGTTTCAAGTCTATGTTCTTTCTCTCTTCTTAGTTTTCTTTCTTGCTCTTCTTTCATCCATTGAAAGAGAAAACAAGAGACCCCTCCATACACCTCTTACAGTCAAACATCCACCCACATTCTCCCTTTCAAAGCCAAGTTCAAAGCTCAAACATCTTTCAAATCCAAAAGCCAAAGGTATACACTTTGGTACTGTTTTTCTGTTCTGGTCCCTGAGGGGAGCTAACAGGGTCAAGGCTGGTAATCAATACCAGTCCTGGCCCTGAAGCTATCAAAGTTTCAAAAACAAAAAAAAAATCGTTTCTAACTAGAATCGGCGTGCGCCGGTCATAGGCCCGCGTACGCCGGTCCGTGGCAGTACGTACAGTTTTAAAATTTGATCTGTCTGGACCCTGCGTACGCCACCTTTTAGGTGGCGTACCGCAGGTCCGAGTCCTCCAAAACTGGCGTACTCCAGTTGTGAAATGGGGTCTAGATCTTTGTTTCATGCTTTATTTCTTGTCTATTCATCACCTTATTGCATGCTAACAACCAATTTCCAGCTTCCTGTATTTAGAACTGTATAGGTGTAGCATTTCAATACTTGCTTTCTTTTGCTTTGAAAGGCCTCTGGGGTACTTCTGGTCTTGTTCCAGAACCCAGATGATGTAAAGCCAAACACTGGTCAACATACAAACCTGGCGTACGGCCCCTATGGGTGGCGTACGGCACGCTTGTTACAGGCCAGTGCCTGGCCCTTGCATCACAGCTCAATCTTGGCCTTTTGTTCCTCCCCACTCTGTTTATGGGGCCTGCTTTATTATTTTCATTGCTCTTAGCCATTCCTTATGCCTGTATATGTACCTAATCTCCATTATAAACTGCGTGGTTTGTCCTGGGTGCGCACTGGTCCATTCCAGAGCCCAGAGGGTTGAGAATAAAGGCTGTGAGTGACAAAAGGTGGTGTACGCCAGCTTCTTGGTGGCGTGCGCAGGGTATGGTGGCGTGCAGAGCCTCGGCCACTGCATGCCAGTATGTTGCCTGCTCACGCACCTGAGAGACAGCATACACCATTCTGCTCAAACTGCTCTCAGTGCTTGTTTTCAATCTATATTCATTCTATCGATTCAAGCAAATCATCATTCATAAATGTTTTGTCACATAACTGCAACGTGTTACAGTTTTAATCCCTGTTAACTGCTCCCCCGCCCTAACTGGCCAAAAATGATCAAATGAGAGAAAAATGCAAACGTTTTACAAAAATGCCTGAGTAGAGACCGATCTCCGGATTGGGCGAGAGGGGTGCCATAAAACCCTTCCCCTCTCGTAACCTGGCTCCCGAACCTCAGATATCGAAGGTGACGACGGACCAGTCTACGCCTTTTCAAATCAAATCAAACATTTTTCAAATCAAAGTAAAACGTAGCAAACGTTCTCGAGTTCGGTTCCTTGGGTGTTCTCCCGCAAAAACCCGAGTGGCGACTCTGAATCGAAGCGTTTCGCCGCGCTGTTTTCCAAAAGGGCCGCCCCCCAAACAATATCCGTTCCAAACCAAAATCGGGCGATTTTCGGGGCGCGTGCCCACAGTGGCGACTCTGCTGGGGATCATTGCATTGACTAATATTTAGACATTAAAACATAAATGAACAATCTTCAAAAGCCTGGCAAAACAGTACGCTCCGCGCTGCTGAAGAACGGAATGGTAACGTAACAGGATCTCAGCATCCGACCAATCTGAACTGGGGCTTTTACTATTGTTCACCTGTGTAGTTTTGTCTAAGTATTGGTCAATAAAAGTGAGCCAAGCTTCAAAAGGCATTTTCAAAATTTTGCATTTCTCTCTCAGTCAAACTTTGGCGTTCTTCATTTGCATCGATGTTGGATAAGCCCCGTTGAGGCGTTTTGGGTAACCGGCACAGTTTACTGGAGCCCGGGGTCCTCGAATGCCCAACAACCTTGGACGATGATGAGTCGTAATACCGTTCGACCATTGCTTTGCTGCACGCATTGCAGTGGGAGGTATACCGCGGCTCTAGTCAGAGGAACCCCCTTAAGCCAAAACCAGCCTCTACATGCGTACAAAGCACTAGAACCTTTTAACCTAAGACAGGAACCTACAGGGTAGGATCTTCTTGCATCTAGCCCCCATATACTGTCTATGTGTTACTGTTTTCCCTATCGCATGCCTGTACATACATTCATACCAATCTGCGTAGGAGTATGCTAGGGCGGTTTTTAGGTAATCTCTTCGAGTCTGTCTCATGCCGATCAGGACGCTGCCTGGACCCGATGAAGAGTCGTGTATCTTGATGGTGCACGTTATCAGTTTTCAAAGTCCTTGGATCAGCGAGACTTTGGGATATCAAAACTTTCTAAACCCTTGTCTAAATTCCGATCGAGATTTCAAACAGAAAAAAAAAAAAACTAGGAACAAACGGAGAGAATGCCGTGATACTTACACCATCCAGGTTAAAGTGCTAATCACTTACACCATCAAGGCTGCTTACGCCACCCCGGTTCCGGTATCACGTCATCTACACCGAGTTGTTCCGACCTCCAAAGTTGAAACTTCGAGAATGGAGTAGTCAAAGGCTTAGACTATTTTGACATCTCTTAGTGATAGTCAATTCAAACAAGGATACACTGTCGAAAAGAAATCCGAGGATTCTGGCAGCATCCAAACGTCATGAGACAAACTCGTTTCTAGAGTCTAGGAGGACACTGACGACGATGACATGCGCATTGCATTCTTTCAAAAGCTTGCTGCAGGAACGCCACTGAGTTCTCATTTACTTTGTTGTCCAAAGCTCTAGGCCATCACCTTCATCGATCATCAATCCAAAATGGCATCACAAACAGAAATGGCCGAACTGAAAAGGGCTGTAGAGGAGCTAGGTCACAAAATGGACAAACAAATGATCATGGTCCAGGGACTGGTTGACCTTTTCACCACCATAGCCCCGCAGTCGGATATGGGGCTAATCAAGGAATCCTCTCAAGCCTGCCACACTCCTGCCGTCGGAAAGTGCTCGAAGGATATGTTCAAAGACTTGGCTGAGTTTCATGAAGCCAGGACTCACCCGAAGGAGAATGCTGGGTCATTGTTCAAAGCCAATGCCGAAAGGGAGGATATGGGCAACAAAGCAATCAATCCTAAAGGCAAAAGAGTGCATCGTGTGGAAGGTGCAGTGTTGTGCAACTACAAAGCGAGCAAAGGTTCCACTCTGGATCCTCAATCCGGTCGTCGGAACCCACCAAGGATCTTCTCCCGCTTCTCCACACCTTTGTCCTCGGTGTACGAGAAGCTACTCGAAGCTGGCTTCCTCAAGCCACTCCTTCCAACTCCTTCACCTCGAACATTCCCGGCATCCTACAATTCAAATGCCTATTGTGCTTTCCATCAAATGCCTGGCCATCTCACTGATGCCTGCTACCGTCTTCGACATGCCATTCAAGATCTCATCGACAATGGCATCATTCTAGCTCCACTCCCATCAAAGCCCGATGTCATTTCCAAACCCGTGCCTCAACATGTTAGTCAGATATCTACCAGCTCCACTCAAATCAACCCTATCTCCACCATATTCAATCAATCCAAACCAATCGTATCTCCCCCACCCGAACCCGAGGTTAACCTGAAGGCCATAGGTGCAGTTAAGGTCCACACTGCCAACACCTGGGTTGACAGTGATGAGGAGCCTGCAAAGGAGGAATTCAAGAGGAATCTTGATCAATCAAAGGAGAAGGCGGACAAGCTGTGGCCCTGCAATCATGGGAATTTGGGGCTGTTGTTCAAGGAGTTCTCTCAAGTGGGTCTGGACGAAAAAGCTAAAGAAGCCGAAGCGCTGTTGCTTGGGCCTGTTGTCCTCTAACTCCCACCTCTCTGTAAGGAAGTCAAGGGTAACTATAAAAGTTGCATTTTCAAGTCACGTCTAATTTGCATTGACACTTTTGAGTCTGGGTCTGACACAGTGTCTGTCTAGTCGTCTGAGTCTAGCTCTGAGTCGGAGTTTGTGCCTCTTGGCCCTCCATGTCGTAGCTTCTATTCGAGTCGTTTTGCTGTACTTGGCAACCCCGAGGGTTTTATGATATGCATTATCCTACTTCTAAGTACTTTGCTAGCTTTTTGATAAACTGTGTCGACCCTGACGATGAAGGGATAGATTTCGATGGGAATCTCCCCAAGGAAATGTGTTCCCTCGCCGAAAGGGAAGATGAAAGGCATGCTCAGCCTCTAAAAGAAGAAGTAATTTCTAATAAAATTGAAAGATGAGGTAGACCTCCAGAAGCTTCAAATTGTTTCGGCGCTATCCCCAGAAGAGCATTGTGCCCGTTCAAAGAATTCAACAACATCTTGGCATGGTCTCACAAAGACATACCTGGTGTCGATCATGAGATAAAGAAGTATTGAATCCCTTGCCGCTGGATGCCAAGCCAGAAAGCAGAAGCTCAGAAGGCTCTAGGCCTTATACCATGTTCAAAACAGTAACAACAGTGTTCCCTCAAGCGCACATTAAAAGGTGCAAAAGTGACTTGGAATGAGACATTTCCAACCAAAGCAGTAATGCCCTTTTCACTATCAAGGCCATTCTATCTGGGGCCACAATCAAAGCTCATCAATCTCAACGGCAACGGATTCAATACCGTGGTCTACATGGATCAATTCAAGTGCTACTTTTCCTTGAGAGATGCTCGTTGGATCGAAAACCACAAGGGTGGGCGATTCCAAGCAAAAGTTAGAGCAGCCTGTTAGACTGAAAACCTAAGGAGGCAGTCTAAGCAAAAATAAATAGGCAAAGTCAAAAGCTCGCTAGACCGAAGACCCAAGCGGGCGGTACTAGGCAAAAGTTAGAGCGTAAAAGGAGAGGTAAAATACACGAGTGAACCTTTGCCTGAACTACGTTTTGACCTGATTCCCCAGAAGGGGATACGTAGGCAGTCTCTCTCTTCGAGACTCGGTCATAATCTATCAACTGGATCTCAAGTTTTGGCTTTGGTGCACCACGTTGGCCGCTTGAACTATGTTTTGACAAATCCTTCCCTGAGGTTCGGTCGCAATCTATCAATTGGATCCAAGGCTTTGGTACATCGCCGTAGTCAAGAAGAAAACAAGTTTCATTTGTGCAGAATGGGGGAAACCTTTCATCTTTCAAATCTTATTTCAAATTACTTCTTCAATTTCAAAGCTGAGCAACAGTCTTAAAATATCTGAAGCATCAAAAAACAGAACGAAATGCTTGCGAGGCCTAACGGCTCACAGTTTATTCTAAGTTCAACGAAGTCTGGTAGCCGCAGCGGATTTGTAGTCATGCGCGCTAATCCAAAGTTTACGCGTTTTTGTTCAAAGTTATGCACATTGGTCTCAAACCCGTGCGCTTCTTCAATCCAGCAGCAGTCAGAAGCAGCCAGCTACTACTGTCGACTCGTCTTTTTCCATCTCAAGTTCAAAGCACCTCGAATACCATTCAATGGGCTTTTGCCAAGTTTTGTCATGCCGTGCAAGTCATGCGGACCTAATGTGACTACACGGGGGTGTCAGTTTCAGTCCGGGCCTATACGAGTCATCCCTTTGTGTCTTTTGTCCATCTTTGCGACATTTTTCGAGTGTTTCAGTCTGTCTCCCATTCTGGGGCTTTCTTCTCAATTTTGTTTGTTCGTACAGGTCATTGTATATCTATTTGACCTTACGCAATCATCAGTTTCACCTGACTACGGGACATTTGAATTTTTGGCTCATCAAAGCCCAAGATTTCATTTTTCCGCAAATCTAAGAGTCCGCCTCTTATCCTGGGGCTCCTTCTCTCCTTTCATTCAAGCTAGGCAAGTCTATACATATGTGTGTGTCTGTGTGTCGACTCAGATCACTTGTCAATGCCAATCAGATATTAGTGGTGGGTTTATGCGCTCTTTCTCAAAGGAGAGTCAAGAAACTGATTTTGCTACCCTAGCTTCTATCTTCTATCCAAGCAGTGGAATCGTGTGAACAACAAGAGTATGTCAGCCCATGGCAAAGCAAAACATATCTATGGGGCACATCTGCCTAAGCATCAAGGAAGGGGCACACTGGCCCAATACCGTTACTATGTCAGCTAAGGCACACCAGCCCACCAGCCCGCTCAATGCCCCTCTATTTTGTCACGCAAGCCCGAAACTCAAAAGCAGCAGGCAGTAAAGTAAGGAGACTCAGTGGCAGTCCCCAAGCATTGTCGTCCTCTTAGGAGCCGCCGTTAGCTTGCATCTGCATTTTTAAGTTGTGCATACAATTGAGTACATATCATTGCATATTGTATATCAACTGTTGAAAACAGGAAAAGTCTATCAAGTGCTAAAGCATGCCTGTCCAGTATCGAAAGCAGCAAGTAATCAGACTTTTGGGGTTCATACCTGGGATCAAGTCACTACTGGAACTGGAGCCGAAACCACTACTCTGGGATAGTGCAATTATAAAGGGGGGTGCCACATGCCGTTCTTTCTGACCATTTCTCCATGCCAAATATCAAGCACACAACCTCAACGACGGTCAGCCATATCGTCCTTCAAATCAATTCAATCAACGACGGTCAGTCATATCGTCCTTCTCAAATCAACGACGGTCAGCCATATCGTCCTTCAAATCAATTCAATCAACGACGGTCAGTCATATCGTCCTTCTCAAATCAACGACGGTCAGTCATATCGTCCTTCTCAAATCAACGACGGTCAGCCATATCGTCCTTCAAATCAATTCAATCAACGACGGTCAGCCATATCGTCCTTCAAATCAATTCAATCAACGACGGTCAGCCATATCGTCCTTCAAATCAATTCAATCAACGACGGTCAGTCATATCGTCCTTCTCAAATCAACGACGGTCAGCCATATTGTCCTTCAAATCAATTCAATCAACGACGGTCAGTCATATCGTCCTTCTCAAATCAATGACGGTCAGCCATATCGTCCTTCAAATCAATTCAATCAACGACGGTCAGCCATATCGTCCTTCAAATCAATTCAATCAACGACGGTCAGCCATATCGCCATTCTCAATTCAACGACGGTTAGCCATATCGTCATTCTCAGTTCAACGACGATGATCAGAATGTCGTCCACTTCAATCCATCAACGACGGTCAGCCATATCATCCGTTTCCAACCCTTCACGGCATTCAGAATATCGCTCACCATTCAACTCAGCGGCGGCCCATCCAATTAATCACCACAACGGCGGTCCGCCCGTCCAAACAGTCTATAACAACCATCTGCCTATCCTGATCCATATCTATGTATAGCAAGTGCAGCTTCCAGCAGTCTTATTGCTCTGTCTCGGATGGTCTTTGATAAGGAGATTGGCTCTGGTTCCCAACAGATGGAATTTAACCTACCTGACACGACCTACCCGTGGCTGTTGAAGTTTCTTTAGGCCGAAGAAGGTTCGATTCCCAAGGGTAATGATTTATCCGCAACTGATTAATCCCCAGGAGAGTCCGCCTCGGCATTCAATGATGGTCTGTCCATCCCCGTTTTCCCAACAAAATTCAAACCCTCTTTCAACCAAATCAACGATGGTTTAACGAGTCGTCTTCAGCGATGACCCACCGTCCCAAATCAACGATGGTTTAACGAGTCGTCTTCAGCGATGACCCACCGTCCCAAATCAATGATGGTTTAACGAGTCGTCCCACAACGATGACCCACCGTCTCAAATCAATGATGGTTTAACGAGTCGTCCCACAACGATGACCCACCGTCTCAAATCAACGATGGTTTAACGAGTCATCCCTCAACGATGACCCACCGTCTCAAATCAACGATGGTTCGACAATCAGAATATTCTTCGATAGGTCTGTCCATCTGCAACTAATTATTCCACAGGAGAGTCTGCATCGGCCTGCCCCGAACAGATACTTTTACTTCAGTCTTGCTTTAAAGCGCATCTTCCAGCAGCCTTATTGCTTTGTCTCGGATGGTCTTTGATAAGGAGATTGGCTCTAATTCCCAACAGATGGAATTTAACCTACCTGACATGACCTACCCGTGGGTGTTGGAGTTCTATGTATCAAAGACGGTTTGATCCCCATCAACGATGGTCCACCCATCCAATTTCAAATCAACGACGGTCCATCCGTCCAATTTCAAAACAACGACGATCTATCCGTCCAAATTTCAAATCAACGACGGTCCACCCGTCCAATTTTAAGTCAGCGGCGATCCATCCGCCCAATTCCAAATCAACGGCGATCCATCCGCCCAATATCAATTCAACGGCGATTCGTCCGCCCAATATCAATTCAACGGCGATCCGTCCGCCCAATATCAATTCAACGGCGATCCGTCCGCCCAATATCAATTCAACGGCGATCCGCCCGCCCAATATCAATTCAACGGCGATTCGTCCGCCCAATTTCAAATCAACGGCGATACGTCCGCCCAATTCCAAATCAACGTCGGTCCGCCCGTGCAATGTCAAATCAATGACGGTCTGCCAATCCAATGATTCTCTTTCCCCAACAGAGTCGGTACTCTTGCAATGGATTATTCCCCAGGAGAGTTCGCCTTTTACGGCAGCCCGTTCTCTCCTTCCAATTCAATCAAGCAAAGGCGGTCCACCTGCCTATATTATCCCCAGCAGCGGCAGCCGCTTGTCCAAATTCAACCAACCAGGTTCTTTAAGTTTCATACCTACTTTGACTCATATGTTCTATTCTGGATAGCCTTGAAAGGGTGTCTGGAAACCTTTGACGTTACTTGTACCAAAACAATGGTACTCCAAGTGCCGTCAAAGGGGGGCTACTGTAGACACCCTATTTTGGACTCTCCAGTTTAGTTTACTTACGGTCTTCGATTCCCCAATGATGAAACGGATCAAGAACACCCCAGAAATGTTAGTGTGTTTGAGCTTTGAGCATTCCAAAAACCCTTTCAAATCCCTTTCAAACTCTCTAAACCAGAACCAAAAGGCCTCAACAAAACCTTTCTTGCTTACGCCAATACTTTCCTGGCGTGCGCTGGCCCTCTGCCACGTGTCAGTCATCGGTCAACTTTGACCGTTGACCAGATTTGACCTGGCGTACGCCAGGTATTTAGTGGCGTACGCCAAGTGAAACTTTGGTCAAACTTGTGTTTTTCAGCATTTTCAGCATGCAGAAGCCTTGGGTAGGGGTCTACAACACATGGGAACCTTCCAATTCATTGAAAAAGCAATCTCGGCCGAGGGGACATCTCTTACACATATCCCATCTTCATATTCCCTCTCATCCAATGAGAATGAAGGCTTAAGGGCTAAGGCTCCAGTCCCTTTGACTGACCTCAGCCCCTCTCTCTCCCTCTTCCCCTATATACACCCCTTCCATTAGTCTAACAAAAGGTTGGCTCCAAGTTTCAAGTCTATGTTCTTTCTCTCTTCTTAGTTTTCTTTCTTGCTCTTCTTTCATCCATTGAAAGAGCAAACAAGAGACCCCTCCATACACCTCTTACAGTCAAACATCCACCCACATTCTCCCTTTCAAAGCCAAGTTCAAAGCTCAAACATCTTTCAAATCCAAAAGCCAAAGGTATACACTTTGGTACTGTTTTTCTGTTCTGGTCCCTGAGGGGAGCTAACAGGGTCAAGGCTGGTAATCAATACCAGTCCTGGCCCTGAAGCTATCAAAGTTTCAAAAACAAAAAAAAATCGTTTCTAACTAGAATCGGCGTGCGCCGGTCATAGGCCCGCGTACGCCGGTCCGTGGCAGTACGTACAGTTTTAAAATTTGATCTGTCTGGACCCTGCGTACGCCACCTTTTAGGTGGCGTACCGCAGGTCCGAGTCCTCCAAAACTGGCGTACTCCAGTTGTGAAATGGGGTCTAGATCTTTGTTTCATGCTTTATTTCTTGTCTATTCATCACCTTATTGCATGCTAACAACCAATTTCCAGCTTCCTGTATTTAGAACTGTATAGGTGTAGCATTTCAATACTTGCTTTCTTTTGCTTTGAAAGGCCTCTGGGGTACTTCTGGTCTTGTTCCAGAACCCAGATGATGTAAAGCCAAACACTGGTCAACATACAAACCTGGCGTACGGCCCCTATGGGTGGCGTACGGCACGCTTGTTACAGGCCAGTGCCTGGCCCTTGCATCACAGCTCAATCTTGGCCTTTTGTTCCTCCCCACTCTGTTTATGGGGCCTGCTTTATTATTTTCATTGCTCTTAGCCATTCCTTATGCCTGTATATGTACCTAATCTCCATTATAAACTGCGTGGTTTGTCCTGGGTGCGCACTGGTCCATTCCAGAGCCCAGAGGGTTGAGAATAAAGGCTGTGAGTGACAAAAGGTGGTGTACGCCAGCTTCTTGGTGGCGTGCGCAGGGTATGGTGGCGTGCAGAGCCTCGGCCACTGCATGCCAGTATGTTGCCTGCTCACGCACCTGAGAGACAGCATACACCATTCTGCTCAAACTGCTCTCAGTGCTTGTTTTCAATCTATATTCATTCTATCGATTCAAGCAAATCATCATTCATAAATGTTTTGTCACATAACTGCAACGTGTTACAGTTTTAATCCCTGTTAACTGCTCCCCCGCCCTAACTGGCCAAAAATGATCAAATGAGAGAAAAATGCAAACGTTTTACAAAAATGCCTGAGTAGAGACCGATCTCCGGATTGGGCGAGAGGGGTGCCATAAAACCCTTCCCCTCTCGTAACCTGGCTCCCGAACCTCAGATATCGAAGGTGACGACGGACCAGTCTACGCCTTTTCAAATCAAATCAAACATTTTTCAAATCAAAGTAAAACGTAGCAAACGTTCTCGAGTTCGGTTCCTTGGGTGTTCTCCCGCAAAAACCCGAGTGGCGACTCTGAATCGAAGCGTTTCGCCGCGCTGTTTTCCAAAAGGGCCGCCCCCCAAACAATATCCGTTCCAAACCAAAATCGGGCGATTTTCGGGGCGTGTGCCCACAGGTTATTTGGGGTTTTAGTTGTGTTTTTTTTAGTACATTCACGAGAGCATATTTTGGATTCTTCCCCAAAGGTCCGTACCTCATATTTTGTAATACAAATACTAGAGCATTTTTATACAGTGAGATGCATATTTTTTAAAGTACATTTACGAGACTTTTGTAGCGATAAAGCAAAGGGGACCAACCACTCCCATACTGATAGAGAGAGAGAGAGAGAGACAGATGTCATTACTTTTCTTTTTCATTTTCACATATATTCTCGAGATTCTTCGTCCTCCAAGTTTATCAAGTTGGTCTTCTCACCCCCCTCCCTCAGTGGAGGCAGGAGTTCGAGTCCCGAGAGGGGTGAGGGCGGGTCTTAGGGTTATAGACAGTTTCTGGACCCCTTGTGAACTAACCTACTAACTCATTAACTCACCCATACCCACTGATGTATAAACTATGGCAAAAAAAAAAAATTATATTCACGAGAAGACTTGCCCCTTTTAACCTCTGTATGGTACTTCATCTTTTAACCCATTCTCTCTCTTTCAATGTTTTTTTTCCCAAATAAATGTGGTTTTTTTTTCACGGGCTAATGGGATACAAGAACCAAAATGCTACTTGTCCTCATTATGTTTGTCCTGGGCTTCATTGGAATTCTGTTTTGGATTCTTCTCCAAAGGTTTGTGACATGGAACTGATTTTGGTTCCATGGTCATTTGGGGTTTTAGTTGTGTTTTTTTTTTTTTGTAGTACATTCACGAGAGCGTATTTTAGATTCTTCCCTAAAGGTCCGTACCTCATATTTTGTAGTACACTTACGAGATCAATTTTATATAGAGAGATGCATAATTTCTATAGTACATTCACGAGAATTTTGTAGCGATAAAACTATGGGGACCGACCACTCCCGTACCGATAGGGTATCGATGGGCACCCGAGGCCCACTCTATGTCCCGCATGGATAATTCGAGCCGTTTTAATTATTTAAAAAAATAAACCCGAGGGGGCCCGTGAACAATCAGTAGTCAATTTGATATGTATAAGTGCTAGATCCAATCTTCAATTTTTTCATTTAGATTTCAGGATTCGAAGTCTGAATAAAAAAAATGAAAGATTGAATCGAGAACCTATACATATCGGATTGAGCTGGCTTTTCGTGAACCCACTCATTTTTTTTGAACAATTGAACGGCTCAAATCATCTGTGCGGGATCAGGAGTAGGCCATGCGTGCCCGTTGGTACCCCATTCTTATTCTTCTTACCAATTGATATTGGTAAGAAGATTTAAGTTTATTTGGATGTAACTTAAATGCCCTTACCGGTATCTGATAAAACTTATTTTTTACTGAGACTCTAGACAAATTTATTGATCAAAAATTACAAGGAAATTTGATTTAGAAAAAAACTGACAAATTTTCATTTGATAAACTAGAGCTCCACTGCCGTTGTACCTTGTTCTAGCTTAGGATAGGTAAAATGGGAATCATAGAATTTGTCATCTGGTAAATGAGCTCAATATATGCTATAGTACCTTATATTGATAGAGAGAAAACATACAACATTCACGAGAGTCCGAGATTCTTACATGGTACATTTTTTTGATAAATAGAATATATAGTACAATCACGAGAGAGTCCAATCACTCTGCCAATCTCCCAGCTGCCCATCTTCATTTACAAGTTAAACCAAGCCCAATCCTTTTCACTTCCCATTTTCAGCAAGAGAGAAAGAGAAGAGGATAAACACAACTTGATACTAATATTTTCTATACTTTTCAGTCCAACAGCAGTGAGTGAGAGATGTCATCACTTTTCTTTTTCATTCTCACATCTTCTCCTTCATCCTTATTATTTCTCAATCCCAGCTAGACACCACCAACCACCAATGCCAACCCCGTCTAAGCACCAAAACAGCCCGAAAAATATATACCAGTTCTGAACAGCCACGTAAGCTCCATTTTAGCTCCGAAACCAGCCCCATTTCAGTCACAAATCAGCCACCGTCCAACTGCAAAACAGTCCGAAAACAGCCCGGAACCGGTCCCGACGGAACTCCATTGCCGTACAATCAACCCCCAAGCTAATTCACCGCCGTTCTCATCGCTCTCCGCTACAACTACCGGGCCGTTCTCATCGCTCTCCGCTACAACTACCGGACCGAGGTAGTTAAAATTTACCTCCCAAAGTATATTGCTATGTAGTTGGTTAATATAGAAATTTTATGATTGTGTATGTTTCATTTTATATTTCCGAAAAAATTGACACCTGTAACTTGGGAATGTTACAGTTCCGTGGTCTGTTTAATTTTATGATTGTGTATGTTTCATTTCATTTTGAAACGGGTAATGCGAAGCATGAAATGAGTAATGTGATTCCTAAGTTGGCACCTGTAACTTGGGAAGAAAAACAAAAGAGAAGTAAGGGGGCTTAGTGGCTTACACAAGAAACCCATTATAAGTATAATCCCACGGAGAGGATTTTGTTACGGTTGGCTCCTAGAAAATGAATTAATATTCTCTTGCCATGCCCCTGGTATGCATATTGGCCTAGGTACGTATTTAAGTTTATGAAATAGCTAATCTCGATCTTCCCTCGTCATAGATAGGTACGTACTAGACCTTACTTTTCTTCACCTGAAAACTTATTTGTGTTTTCTACTCGTCATCAGATCTGAGAGAGATGTCTGACGTGGACCCAAGCAGACCGTGGGCGTGGTCTTGGCACATGTATGATCGTGGTGTCCTTCCCAAAATTTTTGAACAGACCACGGAACATGGACAATGCGGTTGTTGCTCAATGGTAGCGGCATCGGCAGCTTGCTCCGCAGCATATGCAATCAAGACCGCAAGGCCCCCTCTTGAATTAGCTGTACAAGAGCTGATCAACGAAGTCCCCAAATATTATAGGGATGAAATGACTGTAAACATGAACGACCCTTGCGCTTCGGCATATACAAGCACCTCGTTCAAATACATAAAAAGGTATTGTTGGATTTAATTTTTAATTTTTAATTTTTTTGCCGCTATGTGCTTGTACGCTAGTTGTTGTTTCTTTGGGTTCTCTATAATCGATCTCATTCTTAAGACCATAAATATATATTCTCTAATTTTGTAACAACATGCAGGTTCCATATCGGGATGGCTGGAGATCTTCCATATGAGGGGAGGCCGAATGATGCTGAACTTCCACCCAATGTGAGCGCGCACAATATCCATGTCGATCGATAATTTTTCACAGTACTTCATTGAATATATATGTTCTCATTCTTGAATTTCAATTTTCTCCTTTTATGCGCTAATTCTATCTTCACTTGTTTCTTTTTTCTCTACAATTTTTCTTTCTTTGTAGAGCTTGAAGCTTGCTATCGATAATTTTACCGTCTTAAACAATTGGACCCCTGAGGAGAATAGTCGACACATTAACAACTGGGTACGAGTCCCGAATGTGCGAATTCCAGTTATGATGGAGAGGCTTTATCGACGACCCCTCGTAGGAGAGTTCCATATGTTTCCGCAACACTTTGAACAGATGCAAGATGTAAGCAATGCTATTAATTATGTAGGAGTAATAATAATAGTAATGAGCATATGAGTATTTCATTTCAACATCACTTATTATTAATATGACTAATTTTTTGTTACTGATAACGAAAAATGCTAATCCATCCAATTCGGTTACCCGAGCAAGAGTAGCCCGCCAAAAGGTAGTAAAAGTTAATACTAGCCATATTGCCCGAGAAAATAATCTTGTTTCGTTTCCCCATTTTAGTTTCTCTTCCTTAATTAATTTGTTGCTCTGTTATAGCGCACCTATGAATTGATTTGATCGCCTGGAGAGAGAGAGAGAGAGAGAGAGAGAGAGAGAGAGAGAGAGAGAGAGAGAGATTTATGTGGATCTGAGGACAAGAGAGATCTGAAGACGATCTTGTCTTCTTATATACACAAGTTTTTTTTTTTTTTTTTGACGGAGTCTTCTTAGCAAAACTCTTCATTGATTACTCCTATTTTTTCTCCTTAACATCGCAGGGAATCTATAGCAATAGGACAAGGGACCGCCGCAATGTTGAACTTAAACCTATTGCGCATGCCATCCTCGTGGTTGGAATGGGACACGGCCCCTTTGGCCGAGATCCCTATTATATTTGTCAGAACAGCTTTGGTTCCAATTGGGGGTTAAACGGTGGATATGTTAGGATATCGGATGAAGCGTTCTTCAATTTCTATGACGTGAAAGTTAGCGATTTGGTACATGCAGGAGTTCAGGTAATTTATTTGCGTCAACTTTTTTTTTGAGAAAGTTAAATAGGAGTCCTGTAGCATAAATATACTAAGTCCCCGTCCTATTGAGTTAGGTTGTTGGTTCTGGATCGGGAAGGGCGTCTGGATCGAGAATGGCGTCGGGGGCCTCTGGATCGAGAATGGCGTCGGGGGCCCTTGATAGAGAACGGCGGAGGCGTTGATCTTGGAGCAAAACGGTGTGCCTATTTATTTCCTCTTCTTCTTTTACTTCACTTCACAATTATATGCCTATTAGGTACTCTAATTTAGGTTTATATGACATTATTGTATACGTGATGGAGCTCGAGGTGAGATGGTGGAGGTGAATTAAAAATTTATATTCTGTAATTGCAACCTTTTTCTTGATTTTTCTAACCATAAATGTCCATAATAGATACTACAAACACCATACTATACATCGTCAAAATAAAATAATTTAGTGGACTTACTTTGAATGCTGTGGTATTTTAAGAAAATAGTATAAGACTATGGAGTAAGGCACATAAGAGAGAGGAAAAAAAGTATGGGTATACACTCTACTTTACGGTAAATAAATATACATATGTCAAAGAAGATCAGATTATTAGTGGGTTAACAAAATGAATGGAAGACTTTAGTTGGTGGCAATAGTGGAGCTAGCCGTGGAGGGTAATAATAATAAAATAAATGCGAACAAAAACATAAACCAAATATTCAATTTTCACCTCAAAGATTAGAACCATGCACACACATTCTTAACACATTGATCGACTCGGATCATCGAAATTCGATCGGGAAATAGGAGGTCCGCATTTTATTAAAATGAAGTGGTCCTCCTCATAAGAGACTGACTGTGTGTGTATATATATGTGTATATATATGTAGGAGTATTTTTTTTAAAACCTTAGTAATTCTACTACTTTTGGTTCTGTTCTTGCTTTACAGTCATTTGTACAATATGTTTATATTAATCCGTAATTCTGTTTTTGTTATCTTTTCGTAGAATGATTATTAAAGTCAACGAATAGGTGTTCGGGGCTTGACCCATCTTTGGAGTTTCGCCTTTTGCCTTCAGCCATCTTGGGTGTTGGGCTTAGTCCCATTTGGTGTTTTGTATCAACCTTTGGTTGATTCCCCTTCCCATCTCCCCCCATTTGATGTACTCATTATCAAGTTTTTTTTATAATAATATTTGCCTCTAAAAAAAAACATTTGACGTTTTTCGGGCATCCGAACGTCTTCAAGTATGTCGAGGACTTGTCTTCTCTTTCTCCTTTATAAAATTTCCGCGCTGACCACTAGTTTTCCACTCTCTTTGTACACTGAATAATTATCCTATACACGTATTAAAACCTCCGCTGCCACATTTCCATCTCCGGCCATCCTCTTCCATCTCCCCTATCCTGTCAACTGCATAATTGCGGTCCGGCCACTCTTCAAATGTGAGTTCCGAATATACTTTGGCTACATGTTTTGTTTTCTCTATATTTTACAGATATCAAAAAGCTTGGTTCCATACTTTAATTTGTTGATAAAAATGGATTTGTGGATTTAAATGTTGAAACGAGCATAATTTGGAAAATAATGTTTAAATATGATGAATCATGGGATTAATCGGAAAAAAGAAGGATGAATGGAATAGATTGCATTTTATGAAATAAAGGCGGGCAATGTGTGCTTGATATTGAAAAACATCTAAACGTGAGTGTCCTGAGAATGGGACAATGGATTGGAAGTGCATGTTTTGGTTTGGAGGTTTGGTAGGATATGGCCGGGTACCCTATGGACTTGATATCATTTCCTCGGATTTAACGGGTAGCTCCTGTCATACTGGTGTCCGTTCTTAGATGTGGATTTTCGTTATGTTTGATGGTGAAATGAATTGAATGACGACAGCAATCCCATTTTTGGATATTGGAAATGTTGCTACAATTGAAATTTCTTTTTGATAAATGTTGTGTTTAATTAATTAATTCCATAATAAACTTGTAACCAGTGTATATCATAATTAATTCTCACTGTATTGGTTTTGTTTTTTTTTAACCCTTTCAGGAAATCGGGATTAAAGGCGGTACTGTTATCTAGTTATTTATTTTGGTGAATGTGGGTACTGTTTGCTAATGTTCAATAATTTGGATTTGGGATTTGTAACAACAATTTGTGAGACTTGTGAGATTTCAATTTTATTTGGTGGCACCAATGCGGGCCACAGGTTTGTAATTAATGCCGTTAGGCCACAGGTTTATTTGGTGGCACGTAAATCTCACTCAAGCTATCAAGCCAAGCGTATCACTGTGTGAATCAAGCTCAATCAGGTGCCTACTTGTTGGGAAGGCTCACGAGCTTGAAGTTGCTTTAGGCTGTAACTTCTTGTCTTGGGACTCATTTGTGCAGTAAAGTAATGTTCTCCTCAGCTTTCGCCACGTGCCAGTTAAAAACAACCAGAGATCGATGACACTTTTTTACCAATCAAGAGCTGTACTTCAGTGGTTTAACAGTAAACTTTGGGAAGTGGCAGATATATCAGACCTGGTGAAAACAAGAGTGGCCTTTTGGGTAAAGGCTAGGTGTAACATTCAAGTTTATTCTGTGGAGGATTTCAAGAGAAACCTGAGTGGGATTAGAAGAGTGAATATTTGACCTTGCTTTGGTGGTTAGGGATTGGTCTGGGTCTCAGTCTCTGGTTTGGTCTCGGGGTCTCAGTCTCTGGTTTGGTCTGGTTTTTTCTTCTTTTTGTTTTTTGGGTCGTGGGGTTTTTCTCTGTGTCCTTGGTTGGGTGTCTTGGTTCTGGGTCATTTTTTAGTTTTTGTGGAGTCTTGGGTGTATTTTCTTTGGGGTTCTCTGGGTCTGGGTCTGGGTCAGTGTCTTTTGCCAGTTTGGGGGAGTCTTGAGTCTTTTGGATGTTTGTCCTTGGTTGTCTTCGGTTTGTTTTTGGTTCTGGTGTTGTGCGTCCTGGTTACCTTGAAGTATATTTGTGCTTTGCTCTTTCAACTCCAGTTTTTGGAGGGCTAAGAGTTGTTTTCTGGATTGCTGCTGGCAAATCTTGGTGATGCACGCTCCTGCTGTGGATGCTGAATGACAAGTGTTCTGCTCTTGCAACTCCAACTTTTGGAGGGCTAAGAGTTTTCTGGATATATATATATATATATATATATATATATATATATATATATATATATATATATGCTGTTGTTCTAGTTGTGCCTTTTGATCGGTATGCTCTTTCAATTTCACTTGTTCAAGGGCTAAGAGGCTGTGATATGATTGTATTGTATAGGTTTGAGGCACATTAATTTGGTAATTCTCTGCTGTGAGTTCCTTGAAGTCTTAGTCAAGGATTATGATACGATTCCGTTTGGTTCTGGGTTTCTTTGATGTGGTGATAGTGTATATTGAATGCTCTTTTCAACTCCAACCGTTTGGAGGGCTAAGAGTTGTTTTCGCTTTAAAGGTAGTTTGGGGCTGTGCTATTAATAATAAGAATCAGCTGTTGTTGTTAAGAGGAAGATATATAGGAAGCTGCTCACCTTATTTTGGTTTTAAAAGCTCTGAGTTTTTCATTGTCACTTCTCTTCTCAACTCCTAAGATTAGGAGGGCTAAGAGGTTTGGGGGCGACCCGTAGTTCTGCTGGAATTATGGACCTGATGGAATAGTGATGCTGATACTAATGCTTATACCACTTCGTTTCAAATGGTGTTTGTATCAACCTACAAGTCGATTTGCTCTCGAAATTTTCAGGATGAGTTTGTTGGATTGGTTCTTTGGGCCATTTTAACGTTAGGCTCATTCAATCTTCATTGAATTTAATTTTTCTCTTTTGTTTACCTGTAAACCTCTTATGTTACCTCAACCTCTGTGGTCTATATATGGTCTTCCCTTAATGTATCCTATGTCGAGTTTTTAACAAAATTTTGTTGCCTATCAAAAAAGTCATGTGCTAAGAGGAGGGCGCATTTCCATAAAGATGTGCTTGACTGGTGGCAAGTTGAGGCAGTGGAGGAGGGACAATTAAGGAGATACTCAGTCGAGGGTTTTCGCTTTTGGAGTTGCTTAATCAGAATGAGAGCAATGGCCATGTGAAATTATACAATAATAGTCCGGGAGTACCGCCTCGTGCATGGTACTCCGGACTACGTGGGTGTTACGGGCGATGCTGAGAAAGGTTATTTATTTATTTATTTATTATGAATCTGTTTCTTCCGAAAAATAAAAAATTGGCCTAGGAACAGCGAGTAGTGCAGTTCTAGGCCTAATGCGGGCGTGCCAGGGCAGGATTGCTGCCCAAATTCGTATCAAGGCCTAGATGCCTCAAATCTGACTTCATATAGACCATTGCGTACGACCTACGGGGTGAGGCCGTATGTGGTTCGTGGTTTGCCTTGTCAGGATAAGGACTTAATATTTCCTCATCGTGTGAAAAATGGAAAGAAAAGAAAATAGGACTGAACGATAAGATAAATGAACTTCGTTAAACGGTTTTAACAAAGTTTGGGTACAAGGAAATGAAAGGAAATAAAATCTAGTTCGTGCTAGATTGAACGGGAAAGTAAAGACAATTGAAAGATAAATTTGCATAAGCCGTGGGCTTTGATGGTCGGGAACCGAAAGATAGAAGATAAATGAAAAATAAATACGCATAAGCCGTGGGCTTGATGGTCGGCGACCTTTGCCAAGGCCTTCAACTCTGGTATTTATAGGCAGATGTTCCAAGTCTTGAGCTGCTTCCACTGGCCTTCATGCCTGGCTGCCAAGTGTCCTCCTGGTAAAGGCTTAAGCTTGAGCTGCTTCTACTTCCTCCAATGAGTGATTGCCGCATGTCCAAACCTTGCTCCTCACTCCAAGAAATCAGCTGAGGCCTGAAAGGCCTGAAAAAACTCTCTTTTCCTACATAAAAACTTGTAAAATGGCAAAAAGGAATTTTGGCTGTGCAGAATCACGAAGGCCTTTTGAGCTGCTTGTAAGCTGCTTGAATGCCTGGATAGAAGATCTTGGGCCCACCAAGGTTAAAGGCCAAAATTTTACAAGGCCTTTTAGCCATTTCATTGGCTCTTAAGCATTTTTTGAGGGCCCACTTGCTATTTTTAAGTATTTCCATATATATGCATATACATTTATATATGGAAAAGGAAGATTTTGTGGGACTTGTGCCCTACCATTTGCTTTCTTTAAGTTTTCAACAGGCCTAGTTGAGTTGCTTGTGAGCAACTTGTATGTTGTTAGGGAGAATCTTCTAGACCTTTGGGCTACTTGTAGCTGCTTGTGCAGGCCTAAGCTGCTTGTGAGTTGCTTGGGATGTCTCCATGCATGACTGCCACGTATCCCAAGCCTTGCTTCATGCTGAAGGATAGTAGAGATTCAGGCCTTGAGCTGCTTGTAAGCAGCTTACCTAGATCTGCCCTGCAAGAACGTTCTAGGCATTTAAGCTGTTTGTGTGCAGCTTGTTTAGGTCTGCATGAGTCATTCACCAGCTGCTCCAAGGGCTGCATGTACACCACCTGTCCTTGGCCTTGCTTTATGCTGAAGGATGGGGTCCATTCAGACCTTGAGCTGTTTGTAAGCAGCTTACCCAGGTCTACCAAACAAAAACATTCTAGGCCTTTGAGCTACTTGTGAGCAGCTTAGCCCTTAAGCTGCTTGTGAGCAGCTTGGCCCTTGAGCTGCTTGAGCAGCTTGCTAGGGAGAAGCTTCTAGGCCTTTGAGCTGCTTGTGAGCAGCTTGTCCAGACCTACCCAGCAAGAACATTCTAGGCCTTCGAGCTGCTTGTGAGTAGCCTGAGGCCTTTTCCTGCCAATTAACAGGCCATATGTGACACTTTTATGGAATTAGGCCCATCTATCAATTGGGCCTAAACTCAATGTGAATTATGGGCCTCGAATTTCTTTGTAAGCCATGCGAGCCCAAGTCTGGAAAGAAAACTTGAGCTTTAACTAATTTAGGCCCACTTAGAAGGCCTTATTATTTCTAAGAACTGGCCTAGGCCTGGATAAAACACTCAGATCTAGTGGGTCAACCCAAGTCTTCGGCCAATCTTGGGCTTGGGCTTGGGATAACAAAATTTTAGGCATAAATTTGGCCCAGGCCTTTGAAAACTCAACTCGATCAGTGGTGTTCAAATTGGCCCGATTTTGTGGATGACCAATCATGAGGCTTTTCAAGGCCTGAGACCTTCATTCAAGGCCTTCTTCTAACTAACAAATTGATTTTCTGAATTTTGGCCAAAAATGGGTGTAAACAAAATCACTGCAGAAACAGGAAAGTGATTTTTGTTCCTAGCTAGCTAGCCAGGTGTGCCAACAAGCTTGGAGGAAAATGATGCTCCACTTGCATCCAGAGGGGTGGGTGAAATGAGATGTAGAATTGGCTCTAATCCATTCACTGCTATGTATACTGGAGTACTAAATATGGGTCGATTAGCATGTGAACGAAATGATGCCAGTAGTAAGAAGATACATTAGGCACATACTCCTAGTGTCCTACATTGTTTCGATTAGGCATGCAATAGTAAAACACAAACTGCATTGCATGCTCTGGATCGAGAAGACCCTTTAAACTCGATGATTTTTACTAGAGGTGGCAAACGGGTGGGTCAAATATGGGTCATGGGTCAAATATGGGTCAAAAAACCAAACGGGTTGAAACGGGTCGTGTCAAATATGGGTCAAACCATACCCAAACTCGCCCGACCCGACCCGACCCGTTTTCCACTTCTTCTTCTTCTTTTTTCCCCTTCTCTGATTTGTCTCAATAAGAGGATTCAGAAAAGTAAAATTTTATAATTAAAACTCAATTTTTTTTTGAATAAAAATGAAGCAATTAGAGGCTAAAAAAGATTAAAAAATCAGGTTTTTACTCTCTTTTTTCCATTTCCAAACAATAACGTAACTTCGACGAGGAGTCAGAAACTGCATCAGAGAATTGTTTGGAAGGCGATGATTGCACCGATTGTACAGTTTCGATCTTCGTTGCTTTCGCCGAAGCCACCTCTTAGGTTTCGATTAAAAAGTCAAGTGACTTTTTTTTGTCTCTATTCAAATTTTTTTGTATTTGTTTATTTTGTGACAAACTTTTTATCCCTATTAGTTCATCTCAACGAAAGAATTGAAAAAGTAAATATTTTTTTTTTACTTTTACCCTAATATTTTTTGTCATATTCAAGATAAATCCCAACAACTAGCTTTTTGGGCTTTATCTTGAATGTTTTCAAAAATATTTGGGTAAAAGTCATAATTTTTTACTTTTCTGATTGGAGCGAATCAAAAATCGTAAAATTTTTATCCCAAAACGACAAACGCGAAAAAAGTTGAATAAGAACAAAACGAAAAAAAAGCCCAAGAGAGGGGGAGGAGCTCAAAAGATTGGTCTTGTAATTATATTATTTTTGTATTTTTGAAAAAAATTAAGAGTTTCGATTAAAAATATTTACTTTTCCGATTCCTCTCGTCAAGATAAATTATTAAGTCACAAGAGTTTAACACAAAATTAACAAATGTAAAAAAAAATTCAAATAAAAACAAAAATAAGCCACTTATCTTGTAAAATTCAAACCCATCCTAAATCTTTTTTTTTTTTTTTTGCGTTACTTTTTGAGTGTTTGGCAGAAACAGTTAGAGAGAGAGAGAGAGAGATAGGTGAAAATTGAAATGGATTGATTGCAGCGAGAGACCAGAAAACACGGGAGAGAGTGCAGAGGGAGAGAAAAAGGGGTGTTGGACCATTTTTAATTCTAGCCCATATTAAATCCACTCTCAACCCATTTAAACCCAAATAAATATGGGTTGATATGGGTTGAACCATATCAACCCATTACACAATATGGGCGGGTTTGGTTGGGTTACAAGTGGGCGGATTTAGACAGGGTAAGAAATATGGGTTGAAATTGCCATCTCTAATTTTTACTAACCGAAAAGCCACAAAAAAAAACCAATTAAAACTAAGGCGGTCAATAAACTAAGTTGTTTGTGAACTGTTCAAGATTCAATTTGGTAAAGACTCGTTCAATAAATGTGATTTTTTTTTCTAAAAAGTGGTTATTTCTGAAAATACTTGGGTAAAAGTAATCAATTTCTCTCGTCAAGACGAATCAATAACCCTAAAAAATTTAGTAAAAAATTAACAAATGCAAAAAAAATTCAAATAAAAACAAAACTCCAAAATTTAAGTTAGGGAGGGGATCAAGGGACAAAACTTTTGACAAAAAAATAGACACTAAATCCTGGCCATTAAAATGGACGGCTGTGATTAAAAATGAAAAGCACCTTCTCTCTCTTCCTTTTCAACTCACTCACGTGCATATCTCTCTCTCTCTCTCTCTCCTCCCTCTCTCTCTCTCTCTGACGTATCTCCTCCCTCTCTCTCTCTCTCTCTTAATTATAAATCTCAAAATGTAAATAACTTTTGTTATATGAATTCAATTTTTTTAAATTTTATATTTTTAAAATCTACTTGAAAATATCTACAAAATGATATCTATAATGGATGTAAAATTATGTAAAACCAATTTTTTAATTTTTCCATGTGGCAATAATTTTTTTAGGATCATGTAGAGGAATTTGTTAGAAAAACTATTTTAATATCTTCTCAATATTCCTAATTTTTTTCCCATAAGAATAAATGAAAAGGTAACAAAAAAATAGAACAATATAAGCTTCTATCTTCAAAGAAACAAACCAAGAAAAAAACATCCTCAAGAAGTGAAAATTACTTCAAATCATGTGGGACTTAGAAATCACAAGAAAATTAATACAACACATTAAGGTTGTACATACACCCGTACAAAACATCCACGTGGAAGATGAGATGACTCTCATGTGCCCAAAGGACAAAATGTCTCAAAATTCATTATGGAAATACCAATGATAATAAAAGTTATCACATAACCATGAAACTAAGATACATATTTCTCAATTCTGATTACTTTGACAACACTAATACAGTGGTAGTTTTGGTTGATACAATCAAGAGGAAGCTCGTGCACAAACAAAAAAACAAAAAATATTCACCAAATCTGAATTCTTCACCTAATTTCAATGTCTTCTTCATAATGTCCTCCGACAAAAATCTAGCATGCAATCCGAGACCGACCCACGTCCTCAAATGCCAAATGCTGCTAGAAAACCCAAAAAAAAAAGAAAGCAGCAGCAAAACAATGTGATTATAGGAAGCAATAGCAAAAAAAAAAAAAAAAAAGTAATAAAAGCAGCAGCAAAAAAAAAGCAACTCGGAAGTCTCTAGCCTGACTAGGACCAAGATTGCTAGTTCGTAAACGAGTTATTACCAGGAAAGCGAAGGGCAAAACAACTAACAAATTTTATGCAAGTACACTCATGTTGCGCATCAAGGGGGGAGATAGCATTATATTTCTTTGATTGAAGAAATAAACTACAATATTATACATCAACCAAAATCAAAAAAAAAAAAAAAATGCAGAGTTGCAAACTTGCAGACACCCCAACACTTGCAGGACGCATGTTTCACGACAACTCTTGTTTAATCATTCATTCCTGCTACCTTCGCCAAGATACATACATTACTTGAAGTGCATGATACATACATTACTTGAAGTGCATTTCAGACAGTAGAGTACAATCGCCCAACCATACGATTTTCTCCTATGAAATGATTGCAATTGTAAGTAAATCATACAAAGTTCTCACTTCGAATTTCAAAGGAAAAAGCTAAGCACAGCAGCAGTGTTACTTATGGTGCAAAAAGTAAGTAAATCATACAAATACTCACTTCGATTTCCACAAGAACCATCCTTGCTGGATTCCACAAGAACCATCAGCGGATCAATGGCACCAAAAAAAGTTAAGAAAGAACATTCACCTCATCAAACTGCGAGAAATAATATTAACAGGAGGCCGCAGGTAATGTCAAAATCATATCCTGGGCAATAACGTATGAGTTGATGATGTGGTTATAATAGATCCTCTAAATAACAGTAAATTCTGAACTAGCTTCAACGTCATATCCAACTATGACTTTTAAAGAAGGAAATAGCAAGCTGAAAAAAAAAGCAGCTGAAAACCCCCCCCCCCCCCCCCCCCCCCCCAAAAAAAAAAAAAAAAAGAAGCCCAGCACCAAAACTACTAGTCTACTACTGCAATGCTTCATCTACTACATTCATATGTGATTTTATATTTCGTAACATAATTAGCTAAAGCATCAAGAAGATTAATCAAGTTTAGGAATTACCATCTTCTCATTAAGTCATCTCTTGGTCACTTTCAGAATATTGTGTTTCCGCTTCTAAGGCTGTAGAAGCAAATTGACAATTAGTAAAAAATGTAAGAATATCAATGTCAAAGAAATAACAACATTAATAGAAGGACAATCGCGCACTGACTCAAGCAGGGGATTTGTCGAAAAGACTATCAATTGATTCTCCGAGAGTAAGAAGGCATTCCCTCATAGCCTATCATGAATTCCGTTCTTCCCTCCTACTTCTCATCCATGCATTAACAATAGCAGTTGTCCTTCAAAGAGGCAAAGAGGCTATTCACACAATGAAATCTAAAACTGACAGGTAGACAAAATCCTTGACATCGAAGCATGCATCAATGACAAAATCAGGTGAATAAAGGCTTCACTAGGTCCATAAGTACACCACCGGAGTGTACAATCAATGAACCCACTACGAAAAGATGTCGGCCAAGAATCATTCGAAATTTTTTTTTTCGGCTACTCTATTCAGTTAATATGAAACAAGAAATCCCAAAATTGCCTCACCAAGAATTCGAGAACAAGAAATTACCTTAATCCTTCTGTTAATGAATGATTCTTAGCGTTAATAATATTTAGAGGTAATCACAGGAAGAGCTATCGTCGCCGGAGCTGTCTCACCAGAATTAGGGCTTGGATTGGGGTTTTGAGAGAGGGGTGAGATAGAGATACAGTTGCTGAAAATCGAGTGCACTTAGGCGATTTGTCGCCGGCGACCGGAGGGTCAGCAGTTGATGATCGTCGACGGTGGGAGTTTGTTTGTCAAGGAGCGTGGAGGATCGGAGGCTGGAGAGTAGACAGAGAGGGAGGAGATATGACAGATAGAGGGAGGGAGGAGAGAGAAAGAGATATGCACGTGAGTGGGTTGAAAAGGAAGAGAGAGAAGGTGCTTTTCATTTTTAATCACAGCCGTCCATTTTAATGGCTAGGATTTAGTGTCTATTTTTTTGTCAAAAGTTTTGTCCCTGATCCCCTCCCTTTGGCCCCGTTCAATTGCCAGGAATATACAGGAAAGGATGGGAAAATCAATTTTCCCATAACTTTCCTAGTGTTCAGTTGGCAAGAAAATTCTAGAACTTACCAATTTAAGTTTTTCTGCAGGAATTACTTTCCTGCAAAAGTGATCCTGTAAAAAACACAGGATTTTGTGTCGCGGGAAAAGGAAAATGAGTGAACACTCACAAAATTTTTCCGAAAGTTTCTTTTTCCTGACAAATGAACAACTAAACCTTAATTTTTCTTGCAAAATTCTTTTGTCAAATGAACACTCACGGAAAAATAATTTTCTTTTTCTTTTACTTCACCTCATTCACTATTTCTGGGAACCAATTTTCCACACAACTTTCTCGACAACTGAACGGAGCATTTAAGTTAAGCTCAACACGACGGAGCCTAAAGTGGGATGCAAATTGGGCTATAGGAATATGACATCCTATACAGAGGTATAAACGATCTGGATTGGTCTGGTTATCAAGAAAATCAGTAACCGGACCATTTCAAATGGTTCTAGAAAATTAAGAATTAGAACCTAATCAATATATGCATAGAACCTAACTAGAATCAAACTGCAAGACCGGTCCGATTTTGGTTCGGTTTCTGTTCTATCCAATAAGCATTTAAACACTTATTCACAAAATATAAACTCATAAAATTAAAGAAATCGGAAGATAATCTGTTGGAATAAGAAATGAAGGAAGAAAATAAAAGCTTTCCTAATAAATGAGATTTCATCTCTAAATAAATTAAGTTTAGCAAGGAAAAGATTAACCTACCAAATTCAAATACATATTTAATTACACACATATATAATTCTATATTTATCTTAGTTTTATACGGTCCGGTCCGATTATAACCACGGTTCATTAATTGAGAACCAGTAATTTAACTAAAATTAACGTTTCTTATTTTTTTAAACCATAATCTAACCGTAAAACTGCAGATTCGGACCAAATAAGACGATTCGGTCCGGAACGAACCGATTTTACAGTTAGCGGTTTTCTTGAACACCTAAT